>JACJUY010005786.1:32019-56725 GCA_014220935.1 Platorchestia sp. MABIK
AAAACCACTGGTCTAAACAATTATAATTTCTTTTAGTAATGCCTCAAAAGAACCATTACTTAAAATTATTACAAAGGACAGGTTCAGACATAAATACTTAGGGCCCTACTAAGTTCAACGACATCTCCCGTATCCTATGGAAACCTTATCCTGAGCCTACAACTTTAAATATTCTGGAACACTCAACATGAACGTACAGAAGGCTGATTGAGAAATTTTTTTAACATGAGAGGATTAAAAAGATCAATTATATTAATTTAATTAACTATATCGGGTAATGTTACAAACAAGAACTCTATGTTCAAAAAAGTTTAATGTTCGCTTCTATTTGAGAGCAATAGCCCAGTCTAACTTTTTCGCCGGAGCATGCATGTTTTTCGCCGCCCTAGCGATTTAATTACTCGGGCGGCGAAAAACATGCATGCAGGTGGCGAAAAAGTTAGACTGGGAGGCTTATCATTTAGAATGGTGATTGAAGATATGATATTATCTTACTTTTATTACTTTGAAACGCTTCCTGATCAGCTACTGGAAGTACACGAGTCTAACCACACCGAACTCAGGTCCCCTAGCAATTTCCTTCGGGCTCAATATGTTACTGAAAAACTTTAAAACATCAACTTTCTAGTAGTGCTTAAAAATTTAAAAATAGCTTCGCTTCTCAAGTTATGCGCAAAATATAAAGTAGCAGAAAAGGGAAAGTAGCAAAATCCAACCAAATAAGTTGAAAGTAGCAGAATAGGGAAATCGACTTTACTGCTGGAATACATCTTTATCCTTCCCAAACAATAAGAAAAATACAATAACACGATATTTTACCTCGCATGAGAAACAATCACTTTTTAAAAAAGGTCGAGAAACAGGTGAAATTCTCATTCACTTATACCGGTACTTGAATGAGCAATTCACCAATTGGGACACATATGACCCAATATGCGGAGCTAAGGACCATTGCCCTAGCCTGTCTCCCCCCCCAGGAGGGAGGAACCGTTGTGGAGTTCCTTCCCCACCCAGGCGGAGTAGTTAGAGGAGGGTACAGGATCCACATGGGGGTTCTGAACGGGCCGGGTTTCCAGAGGCGTGAGGTAGTAAAGGCTGGCGTTCACGTCTGGGTTGTCCCAACTCTGCTGCTCCACTGGGATCATCTAAAAAATTTCAGTAAACGTGGATGTTAGTGAAACATTTATTGTGGTATCCAAACGTAACAAGATTCTGATAGTCTACAAGGGATAAAGGGAGGTAATCCATACGAAACGAGATTCTATCCTTCCCATGAGGAAGAGAATTTGTTGTGGTGTCCGTACGTAACGAGATTCTGTCCACTCTATGAGGGACATCAATGGGAAAGGGATTCTAAAAGTCTATGTATAAAGGAAAGAAAGAGTTTCATATACATGTTGGCAAGGTTGATTTAAGACTTGTCATGTTCTGCTGCTCCGCTGGGATCCTTCAGAAAATTCCAGAACATGTAGATGTTAGTGAAGCATTTTATGTGGTGTCCATGCACTACTAGATTCTGATAATATTTGGGGAAGAGAATTTATTGCAGTGTCCGTGCGAAATGAGATCCTATCTTGTGAATAAGGGACTAAAAAGAGCTTCATGTACATTGTACGCGTTTGCATGGTGGGTGTAAGACTTGGCATGTGGAGAATAAAATCCTATGTAGTTCTATGTGGGTTCTATGGGCTTAGAAATATACTTCGAGATATATGAAATTTATAACTGTAGAGATTATGAAAAATAGCTTTCGTGAGAAACTATATCTACGTCGGCACAACGAAGTCTGTAGAATATTTGCTAGCCAGGGCAATCATTCCAAAGCGATTCTACTTAAAGACAAAAATCTAGGAATTTGTACATAGCAATCTTGCATTGTGTGACAAGTGGACTACGGGAGAAAATGCTGCGATAATGATGGTGATGATAATGATGTCACATAGAAATGGTTTAGATCATCATGCTAAAGAGCTGTAGCTTCAATTCAATTCTTACATACTCTGAAGATGAAGGATATTCTATTTTTGGTTAGATGAAGGGCCTCCTATTTTTGATTGAGTTTGCGTACAGTATATCCCTCAATTCAATTTTAACGTGAGAGGAAACATTTTTATGGTTATTCAATTTGTCAATTTTTTGCTTTAAAATTTTGCCTTTCAAACTAGAGCCCTTGGGATGTGAACTTCGTTAAGGCCTTCATCAGCGCCTAAATGACGTGATGAATTCGTATATGTTCGGCAAGTAGTAAAAATTAATTTCGATGACAGCGCAACTCTCCTTAGTTTTATTGCCTCATGATTTCCCAGATTTTTTAATAATACGGGATTCTTTAAAGCTACAAGGATGTTAAGGTTGTCGGAAGTTTCGAAGGTTTTGCGTATATAAAAAAGCGATCAAAACTAGAACGTTATTCTTAAGTACCTCTATAACTAGAGTCCCAATGTTAAAATAATGATTAAGGAACTTCAGTAAAAAGAAAAGACGAGATGAAACACATTGTTATCCAAAAAGGAACTCACGCTAGTGGCCCAGCTTGACTCGTAGTTTTCGATCTTGTAGCCAAACTCGACCCAGTGCTGGCCGGCGTGCAGCATGTCGAGGTACTTGTTGAGTTGCGGGTGAGGGAAGGCGAACCTTCCCTCGATGTACGTCGCGAGGGGAAACAGGGCGAAGTATGACGTCAGCAACGCGACGACTGGCAGGCACAGGAATGCTGACATCAGCAAGTCCTTGCGTGAGGGGCACAGCCACACCGCTGTCGCTTCGCACATGTAACTCAATACCACTCCTGACACGTGAAAAATTTTCAAACTTTTAAAATGTTTGTAATTTGTAGACGTTTAAAATGTTAAGAATTCTAAAACTTTTAAAAATGTTGAAATATTTAAAAACCTAAAAAGGTTTAAAATTTCAAAAATTTAGAGAATTATTTTCGTCTCGGTCACTAAAGTCAAACCGCAAAAAAATCTCGATTGGTGATATAAAGTTGGAAATTCCGCATATGTGCTGGTGCATCTGAAACTACAACTCCTTTTGAAATCCTCTCATGCCGACTAGGGATCTTTATGCTAAGACACTTTAAAAACTAATTTCTCTTCTGCATCATCTCTATTGTAAACACACTGTTTTTGTTTATTTTCTCAGCTAGACACTTTAAAAATTAATTCTGTTTACGGTATCATCTTCATCGTAAACACATTTTTTTGGTTCTTTTCTTTTTTACTCAGTTAGACATTTTTCAAAAGTAATTGTGTTTCCTGCATCATCTTTATCGTAAACACACTGTTTTTCGTTCTTTTCTTTCTTTTCTTTTTTCTTTTTTTCAAACATGTTTACAAATGATGTTTTCTTTTCTTTTCTTCATTTCTTAGTCAGACATTTTAAAAACCAATTGTGTTTTTTGAATCGTTTTTACGGTAAACAAACTATTTATTTTCTTCCTTCCCTGAGTATAGGTCACAAAGGTGCACACTGACCTGTAAGCATGCAGGAGTAGAGGTAGGCGGGACAGTAGTGGTGCACGTAGAGGATGCGGCTCATGAAGAAGAAAGGCAGGTAGTGAACCGCCCAGCACGTGCTCAGCCAGCCAGCCGCCACAACGGCCACTCGACGACGGGCTGCCTTTTACTTTTTATCAATTTTTTACATATTATACAGAGATATTAAATAGTTATACCTGTCCCTAGGGATTTTCTATTTATCCCTAGTTAAAATATCAAATAGGGATAAATGGCAATAGAGACACACAGTACATATAGTCAAAACACTGCAATAGAGATTTTTCCTAATATGTTATATTTCATAATAATATATAATATCTTATTACCGTATCGTATCGTATAATCGTATCGTATTATAGTATCGTATTATCGTTTCGTTTTTTATTATATTTAGGCTGTGTTATTAGTTTTTATTAATGGTTATATTATATATACGGGCTGTGGTATCGTTCTTTTAATTCTATTCAGGCTGCGTTATTAGTTTTCCTCAAGCATAGCTATAGGAGTGTACATTTAGCATATGCATAGCAATGAAGATGTAACGAAGTATATCAAATATTGTAATCAGATGTAACTTACACTAAACGTTATAGGGGTTGTGCTATAATTTTTGCATGAGTTTCGGGCTGTGATATTATTTTCAATTTTATTACATATGGGATGTGCTATAGTTTTTTCATTATATTCGGGCTGAGTTTTCATTTTTAAGTTTCATTATACACGGGCTGTGTTAAAATCGGTGCCTGAAGCGTCTATATTCTTGTTGCGTCGTAAAGAGTAACTTCAAACTACATATTTTATTGATTCGTTGTGTATCTTGCATTCGATCTAAAACAGTCCGACCTTAATGATGTCAAGATTACGCATCGTTTGCAATTTAAAGTCGATCAAACTTGCCAAACCTGCCGGCAGATCTTCAAAAAAAAAGTTCCTTGATGCGGGATCCGTAACAAAATACAACTCTCATTTCGTCATAAGATATTCCATTTCAAATTCCCAAGTAGAGTAAACATTATGACAAATTTATCACAACGCGTTACCTTCAAAGTAAATTTTATTTTTTAATACGAAGTGGAAACTGACCAAACGTTTCTGCAGGTTCGTTGTCGTCCCTCAGGAGCTTGTAGAGGTGATAGCCCACCAGCAGCAGCGTGAGGGCAAAACCCAACAAGTTGGCGTAAGCAAGGACGGGGTTGTTCATGAATATCGCGTACATTTCGGTGGCAGGCTTTTTGTTCTGCTTCATCGGTACATGCAGTCGGGTCGCAATCTGGACGTCATTTTGAGCGGGCACAGAAGTCGTGTTCTTGCTGTCAGAGGATCCTTGGTTTGGATTTTCATCAGCAGACTCGAGGTTCGTTAAGTTAGAAAAGCCGAGGGCAGATTTGGAAGATGCAGACCGAGAGGAATTCGCACCAGAAACAGAACCTGAAACTTCTATTTTAGAGCTAGCAGCAAGCACACCGATGCTTGGGTCTTCAGAACTGGCACCAATCGCAGTAGCATTAGCGCGAGTTGTGCTAGAATTCGACTGTGCTTTGCCTGGTTGAGGTTGCACTTGCGTTTTGTTACCGACGTCCTTTTCGGAGCTTGAGTCCCCAACGCCTGGAGTTTTCATCTTTAATGTTGAGTTGCCGGACGTTTCAACGTTTTCCTCATTTTTGCTTCCAGTTTTGTCCAGGTCAGAAGCGGCGGGATCCCTGCTGCTCAAATTCTTGTCTGTTGCGCGCCGCCTGTGCTCGGCTACGTCTTCCTTATTGTAGTTCGACAACAACTGGAGCTGTGAAAAGTAAGTTTAACATGGATAAAGCTATTCCTTATGGAACATACATAAATTTTTAGAGAGTGCGATAGTCAATACTGCATTTTCGGCAATGCTGGATTGACTGCAGGGTGCTGCATTGATAATTTTTTATAAATATAAATATATTTATAAAACAAAACAATACACATATGTACAACAAAATATACATATAAGTAAATTCATGGTTAATAAGGTTCTGTACAATTTAGTACTGACTTCCCAGCCTCGTAGCTGGCAGCGTACAGAAGTAGTTACGAGTGAGATCTAATAGCTGCAATTAATGAGTTGTAAAAAAGAGCGAATAATAATTAGGAACAGTAATATTTACTGGGAGTACTCGATGAGAAATTAACAGAATATTAACATACAATGACCATGCATATAAAAAATTTACGTTAAACAGTGATGGTTCTGTTGTGTTAATAAGTCATGTTTAGGTTGCAACATGGCGTTAATAAATCATGTTTAAGAACTCATGTCTACGACTCACGATAAAAGACTGCGTATTTAAGGCTGTTATAGTTTAAGAACCCAACTTAGCTACATGAATGAATTAAAGAACAACAATTGAAGGGTCATAAAACTGTATAAATATCAAAAGTTCATATAAATATAAATATAAATATAAATAAATAAAGTTCTTAAGTAACAACGTTCTTTTTCAATTAGATTGCGCTGTATGTTATAGAACCACCATCTATGTGAAAACAATCTTTAAAATATACTTGAATGGCATTGTTATTGATCGTTTGAACTTTTAATCATAACCATCGTTGCAAATAATGAATGATGCATTGTATACTTTAGAATGGCTCATAGTAAATCAAGTTTCGTTTGAAACCATTAGAGTGAAACAAAAGCTATTTGAAAGCAAAGAAACATCCTGCTCCACAGGTAAGTAAAAACTACCAGCGTAGAACCTTCATGATGCGTCAGTTTTTATGAACACAGATAATTTCGGAACTTGATCCGATCAGTATAGTCGCGAAAATGACATAAAAACGACGTCAATAACTTCAGCACCCCCACACCATCACTGCAATCACGACACAGTAAATAAGTACAAAACTCGACAATACTAGTGGTTTAAAAAAACTTCGAGCATTCCTCACCATCACTGCAACCGACAAAACAATGACAAAACCTCAATGACTCGACACCATCACTTCAGTTGCAAAACAAAAAAATCTTGGGCACTCTACACCATCTCTGCAACCGACAAACGACAACAAAACCTCCACCACTCGACACCATCACTGCAACTACTACACCAATAAACAACACCTCAATATCTTGACACCATCACAACAGTTGTAACACTAAAAATGTACGGGCACCCCACACCATGATAGCAACCGACAAACAATTACAAACATGCACTGTTCGACACCATCACTACAGTTGCAACAAGAACGAAAGTTCGGGCACCCCACACCATGACAGCAACCGACCAACAACAACAAAACTCCAACAATCGACACCATCACTACAGTTGCAACAAAAACAAAAGTTTGGGCACCCCACACCATGACAGCAACCGACCAACAACGCAAGAACAAGTTACCCTGAACATGAGGGGCCACATCCAGGGCCGGACGGACTGGAGCAGCTCCTCCTGCTGGGGCTTGAGGCCCTGGTTGCCCAGCACCATGGCCCTGTGTTGCTCCAGGATCTTCTCCCACAGGCTCATGGCGTGGTCTGAGGGAGTCTGGGTGAGGGGGACTGCAAGGGGGATGAATGTTTCTAATTTACTTCATACACGGCATGTGTTGGTATTCTCCTGTGTCTTATAGTTAATGACACACGCAATGGGGAGGGAGGAATATTCTAATTAACTTTATAAAAGTCATGTGTTGGTATTTTTCTATGTCTTATAGGCAATGACAGATGCAATAATGTTTAAGTCATGTTATGCCTTATTGCATTTTCATATTTTTATGAAGGAAAACAATGTATTCGAGCAGGAAGGTCTATTTCCAAATTCTGCTACTTATAACTTAGCCAAACTAACCGTGAACAACCGCGGAGACGCGGGGAACGTGTTGAGGCAATATTTGACAAATTCACTTCACTTTCAACAAGAGGGACCCCCGATAAGTGATCTTAAAAGCTCTGTTATATAACACTTTGACTGGGACGTGCGCCACCGGCGGCACACGGAGGTAATTTTCATTATGCTGCTGACCGACCAGTAGTCGCAAACTCAATTTTCATAAATACTTAATCAAAGCTAAATGAAGGCACGATCCAGTTCATGCTTGGGATTTTCCAAATAGTTTACTACAATTGACTTTAAATTTGAGTTTGGTTTTGAACTTAACAGTTAGTTGCCGCAGTCAAAGCGTTAAGGTGATATTTAAACTGAACACGAGGGAGCCTCCCCAGCGCACTCACGTCGGGTGGAGTTGACCCAGCTGAGGTGCCACAGGAGGCCACTCGACAGGGCGTTCTTGGTGCAGGTCACTTCCTTAGACGTCTCGTACGCCCTGCGTGATACGCTCAACTAGTTATGTTTGTGTGTGTACTAAAGGCAATGTACTAAAGTCCATGTACTAAAATCTGTGTGCTAAAGTCTATGTACTAAAGTCCATGTACTAAAGTCTATGTGCTATAGTCTATGTACTAAAGTCTATGTGCTAAAGCTTATGTGCTAAAGCTTATGTACTAAAGTCTATGTGCTAAAGTCTATTTACTAAAGTCTATGTGCTAAAGTCTATGTACTAAAGTCTAAGTATTAAAGTCTATGTGCTAAAGTCTATGTACTAAAGTCTATGTACTAAAGTCTATGTACCAAAGTTTATGCCCCTGTGCTGAAGTTAATTGTGAGTCCCTGTTCAAAAGGTAATTTTTATTTCTCTTTTACTCCTAGACCAGAAAACCAACGCTAGGAACACAAAATTACAAAAAGAACGATAACTGTAGAAAGGAGGTAAACATGAGTCTATTACACAGCTCTAGCAGGGGAACGAACCAGATAGTTTCCGAAGATCGCTTCAGACTTCTGGCCGAATTTAGATTAAATAAAACGGACTTCAAAATCCCAATGACCTGGAGTTCCGGGTATTCTAAGAATTCTAGGACTTGTGCGATGAGTACCAGTCCCGAGGCAAAGGAGTGTTTCTAGATATTCTGAGTATTCTAGGTATTCTAGGCATTCGAGGACTTGAGTGAGGCGTACCAGTCCCGAGACGAATGAGTGTTTCTAGATATTCTAAGTATTCTAGGTATTCTACGACTTGAGTGAGTCCTACCAGTCCCGAGGCAGAGGAGTGTTGTCAGGGTTGGCCAGGTAGCACTCCATGACGTAATGCTTGAGCATGAACTCGGAGCGGAGAGGCTCCAGTGGAGTGCCTGGAGCTGCCCCTGGTATCAGGATCTGCCACGTCTCGAAGGGTCCAACTGAGTAGTCCTGTAATCAAATTGATGGCCATTAGCTTCTCTAAGAATTAGGCAGAGATACAAAACAGAATTAGATGGCCATGAGAGACCGGATTTAGACAGTTAAGCAGAGATACAAAACAGAATTAGATGGCCATGAGAGACCGGATTTAGACAGTTAAGCAGAGATACAAAACAGAATTAGATGGCCATGAAAGACCGGATTTAGACAGTTAAGCAGAGATACAAAACAGAATTAGATGGACATGAGAGACCGGATTTAGACAGTTAAGCAGAGATACAAAACAGAATTAGATGGACATGAGAGAACGGATTTAGACACAGATGTGAGACAGAATTTAACGGAGATGTGAGACACCAATACAAAGACGTGAAACATTAATGCAGAAATGTGAGACAAACCCCATGGAAGTGTAGTCCAAATGGATGCAGAACTTTTTTTTACATTTCAGTGAATTTCTTAGTTAATTTTTTCACAATTCCAATGCTCGTTAAGTCCCATCTATGGGTTATTTTGTCTCACATCTCCGTGTCAATGCCTTACATCACTACATTAATGTCTAATATCATCTCTGTATCAATGCCTTACTACTTTGTATAATTCTCTCATACATCTCTGTTTAAATCCTTTCTCTCGTACCTGCCTATCTCTGTTCCATATCTCCGTCCATATCTCCGTCTAATTCTGTCTCTCATATCCATCTAATTCTTTCGCATCTCTGGGTAATTCTGCGGCACATTTTGGTATTATTTTATCACACATCTTCGTAGAATTCTACTTCACATCTCTGCCTAATTGCATCTCACACCTCCACATTATTAAGCCTTACGTGCTACGAATAATCGAGCCTCACATCATGACATTATTATTGAAAAATAATCACATCTCCCTAAAATACAGCCTCACGTCTCCGTATCCGCAGGCCTGGTAGTGTCGCCGTGTGACGGCCGCCCTGTGGCCGTGTGACCTGAGGGAGCGGCCTGTCTCCCTATGGGTGAGGACCAGATGGTCCCCACTGCGGACCACACGGTGCCCCCCCGCCCCGGGGGCGGAGCTCACGTCCTCCACCTGGCCTCCTGAGGCGTTCACGTAGCGGACCGTCCTGTGAGAGGTAGCTCTCGAGGATGTTTTATTCCAATCAAGCCTGATACATATCATCTTGTAACATTGATTTTTTCAAATGCCTCATAACTAACGCCAGGAAGCAATGGTGGTTACTCCCGCACCCATTTCCGACACCTGGGTAGAGTGGGGAATTGCGCTTGAGTTCACTCGTTACCCAACAGGGAGAAAAACCGGGCGGCACTGCCTGGATTCGAACTCCCGGCCCTTTCCGTGAAGAGCGCGATCTTAACCACTCGGCCCCTGTGACCGAGTTGGTGGTAAAGTTAGTGGTGAAGTTGGTGATGGAGTTGGTGGCGGAGTTGGTGGTGGACTTGGTGGTGGAGTTGGTGATGAAATGGGTGGTGAAATCGGCGGTGGAGTTATGTCTTGAGTTAGTGGTGGACTTGGATCAAGTGTTCAAGCGAGATTCCCTCCTGACACCAGAGAGCAGCAGCGCAAGGCACTTGAGGCAGTTGACTTTCTGGACATATTGAAGTATTAGCGCTCTCTGCCACACATTCAGGTCTCTCCGTCGAGCTTTTTGTAGATAATAATTTTCACATTTAAGTTGAAACACGAAATTTTTTTCATAGATATTTATGTCCAATGATGCTAGTAACTATGTAATTAAAAAAAAATCAAAATCGAGGACATCTCCCGCCTATAAAGGCAAGTTTAAAACTGAAGGATCTGAGAAAAAGAAATGCGTATCATTAATTGCTAAGATCTTAGTAGAAATTGAACAGCGCCGTAATAATATTCTTGAAAATTCCTTTGCTTATCTTCAGATTGAATACTTTGGGGCAAGCTGGTAGCAGCTGGCGAGAAGATCAGATCTGTTGCTTTGGTACAAAGCTCTAACTCTTTTACACTTGAGTGAAATAGTTGGCAGAAAGTTTCTAATGCATAACAGTCAGCGTACTTCAGAGTGTAGATTTATTGTACAATAAACTATGTACGTTCTTTAATATGTCCTTACTTATGCATACTCAATAAGTCTTTTCCTATACATCCTCACTATGTCTTCACCTATACATAACTCTGAATAAATACTCCAAGAAAAGGCAATCAGTCCTCAGGCTATACAAAATCATCTCTGAGAACCACAAGTTAAGCGGATAAAGATTGTCCCACTTTTAGATAACTTAAAGCAAGTGTCATATCAGCAAAGCAGATGACGTTAATTTTTATCAGAAAAAGACTCTCGGAGTTTGAAGTATAATTCAAAGTTTGACTGTACTTCTTTGACGAGTAGGAGTTTTTCCACGAGCTAGTACGATTATTTGCGAGTTAGGCCGCCGTCACACGGCCACCAAATGGTAACGTTTCGTCATAATCATCTACAGTCAGCGGCACTACTCGGTCTGTCTAGCGCCACGAAACCGTCAGATTTCAGCCTTAGTTTGGGACCAGTTTGGACAAACTAAGGCTAAAATCTGATTGTTTCGTGGCGCTGGACAGAACGCCAATGCTACTGACTGTAGATGATTATGATGAAGCGTTACCATTTGGTCTGTGTGTGACGGCGGTCTTATAGATTGATTTACCAGGTGACGGCCTCGGGGTCAGTGTAGGCGCTGAGCGTGACCTGCTGGCAGGCCGCCGTGAACTCAGACGGGAACAGGTCGAACCAAGACTCGAGGTAGCCTGACATGGCCATGCTGTTCTTCAGGGTGACATTGGCGCCGTAGTCCAGGTCTGGGTGTGGCAAGTGATGCTTGAAAAGTGGTGGTGATTCGACGCAATACAAGTTAAAACGAGTAAGTGAATGCCAATGAAGAGGCAGTGATTGAATTGCTAAATGGATTAGTCTTGCACGCAGTAAAAGTTAAAAATGAATGTCATTGGCAATGAAGTGGCAGTGATTTGATGCAGTGCAATTTAAAAATGAATTAGTAATTGGCGGTGAAGTGGTCGTGATTCGATTCAGTACGAGTTAAAATGAATAATTGATTGGCAATGATGTGCAGAGATTCGACACACTGCAAGTTAACACGGTGCTTGCGATGCGACCCATTGCTGGGTCGTTTGAGAAATTTTTAACTATCTTTTAAAATTAACGGGTTTGAACAGACACAATAAATGCTTGGAATTTATAAAAATACTAACAAATTTTGACTGTAAATTTGAGTTGAATGTTAAACTTTAGCTTAACCCATCGCAGTCAACGTGCTAAAAGTGATTGGCAGTGAAGTGGCTGAAGTGGCAGTGATTCGATACGTGGGTACCAAAACGTTATTCAAGTTTGGAAACAACTCAACATAGCTAACTCAAGCTTAGGGAAGAGAATGTGAGCTCAAATGTAACTCGTTGTTGACATTGAAGGTGAGAATTTGAGTTCAAACGTAACTTGTGACTCACATTTAGGAAAGAATTTATCGTCGAACTCTGTGTTGCGCATCGACGTGACGAAGCGCGTGTGGTAAAAGGCTCCCTCGCCGGGCTGCCTGCACAGATGAAATGAATTACGGCAATAAAAACGATCCGAGATACCCTATTGTAAATAATGGAAACAAAATAGACAAGGAAAAACTGGTAGTTCTTGAAACAAAAACGATCCTAGAGGCCTGATTTTAAATTACGGAAACGCAACAAAATAAATATGGAAAAAACTGTAAGCTATGGAAACAAAATAACTTTGCCAACACCATAAATTATGGAAACAAAATAAAAATGGAAAAAACCATGAATTGTGGAAATGAAACCAATTAAATATGGAAAGACTATAAGTTATGGAAACGAAAAGCGATCCGAGAGGCTCCATTCTTGAGCTGCTTCCCATGTCCCATGCCTTCGATCAACAGTCACGCACAGTCACCAGAGGAGGATTAGAGTATAACGCTAACAATCCCGTTCAAACTTGTTCTTTTTTGCGAACATTATATTCGCTGTAACACAATACATCTCGAAGAAACGAAAGAATTCAAATCACAACCCCATTATTCTAATGTCGTTTTCACAGTTAAGACTAGACGAAACCCCTACTTGCGTTATATAGTCGTGATCTACGCCAAGTAAGAGAGCATTATATTCGCTATCATAAGAAGAGCATCACACACACTCATACACTCGTACACTTTTGTCGTTTAAAAAAAAATAAAGTTGACGTAACCCAAAATGTATGCGCAGAACTTCTATTTAAACATTTATGAAATTCAGGATTATGTCGAGATGATTGGAATAGCAGAAGCGTGGGATAGTTTCTTTAAATTATTTTCTAAAAGTGTTTTTTTTATAAAATTTTTGAAACGAGCAATCTTGAAAGAAGATAAATACACTGATTAACCTAGTTACTGACGAGATGACTCTAATAGCAGATATATAGAATACTTTTTTCAGATAATTCTTTAACATCCCAAACGTTTTATGTAAAACTGGTGGGACACGTAACCTTGCAAGTAGATGGGTGGACTTCACCTAGTCGCTGAAGCGCTTCATTTGCTAGGTTAACCAGTGACTATTTACCAGGTTAATCAGTGACTAGTTACCAGGTTAATCAGTGACTAGTTACCAGGTTAATCAGTGACTAGTTACCAGGTTAGTCAATGACCAGTTACAAGGTTAATCAGTGACTAGTTACAAGGTTAATCAGTGACTAATTACTAGGTTAATCAGTGCAGTTTCCAGGTTAATCAGTGCAGTTACCAGGTTAACAGGTGCAGTTATCAGGTTAATCAGTGCAGTTACCAGGTTAATCAGTGACTGGTCACTAGGCTAATCAGACCAGACCCCAAACGGTCTACACACGCCCCCTCACCAGCTGCTGAGTACAGCGAAGTGCAGCACGAAGCTGCTGAGGTACAGCACTGCCGGCAGCACCATCAGGCAGGCAGCACGGGCGCAGAAGTGAGGTACCGCCATCCACTGCAAATGGGTACAAGTAGTAAAAAACACAAGTAGAAATGTAGAAACGTATATGTGTACGAGTATGAATATAAACGTATACAAATAGAAATGACGCAAGTGAAAATATAGAAACGTAAATTTGTACAAATGTGAATGCAAATGAATGCAAGTAGAAAAATTTAAATGTTTGCAAGTTTAAACAGAAATGTGTGCAAGTAGAAATTTAGAAATGTAAATGAGTGCAAGTATTAATATAAATGTGTGCAAGCAAAAATATAATAGTTTATAAATATAAATGTTTGGAAGTAAAAATATGAATGTATGCAAATATTAATATAAATGTGTGGCAGTAGAAAACAATTGTGTACAAGTAGAAGTATAAATGTATGTAAGTAGAAATATAGAAAGCAGCCTCTCACAGTTTTTGAGGCAGTTGATAGATGACAGAACCCTGGCTTGCGCTCAAATGGAGTTTGCTCGGCACTTGAGGGATACTTGCGCGCGGTTTTGATGAGGCAGATTTAAGAGGCATGCAGTAGAAATATATCAAGACAACTCTGTACAAAATGCATGTTTCAAAGAAATCGTTCAAATACTGCTTAAAAATTAAAGTTATTCATGCTACAATTCACACTGTCTCACTTTGTCTTAATACAAAAAGAGAAAGAATTCAGGCGAATAATTTTCTTTATTCTTCATATTGCTGAAAATTATTCCTGACCCATGGCTGGTGAGGGTCGGCGATGATGCAGCAGAGCTGGTAGGCCGTGTGTAGGCCTACGAAGACGACGGTGAATGCCCCGATGTACTTGATGCTCATCACCACACCGAGAGACACCCCTGTTGCACTCAGCCGCAGCCACCAGCCAACTGACCACGGCCTGCTCGCACTCCTCCTTATATAGTTTCTGGACACACCCAGGTCAGCCTCTAGTACGCTTGTGTAGAGTGAAATTTTCCGCAAATAAAGATAAATTTTCATTTTTCTTTTTAAAATCGAACTTAGAATCGTCCTAAATTATTAGTTACATTTTACAACCACACTTGTCTTGGTCACATATTCAGGTTTTGCACATGATAGTCCGTGAACTGTTGCTCTAAACCTAAGTTATTCATTTAGAGTATTTTCAAATGGAGCTTTAGAAAATGGATTTTGGTGTTCTTGATAGATGAAGCATTCAGAAACGAGAATTTGAACTCGCATTTACTCGGTGCACGAAATGTTTCACGAGCACCAAAACAATATCTCTCACAGCAACAAGACATTCTTTATTTTATTGAATCGTGTCCCCAGCTGAGGTCACCTGGAGGAGGTCGCGTGGAAGCAGAAGGAGCAACTGACGGAGGCCAAGATGGCGACCAGCAGAGGCGCGTCCAGCAGCACGAGGGTGCTGATGCGGTGCAGAAAGTGGTCTGGGGAATGAAAAGTGAAAAGAGGAATAAAAAGTGGAAAGATGAATAAAAAGTGGTCTGGCAAATAGTGGTCTGAGGAATAAAAAGTGGAAAAGGAATAAAAAAGTTGGAAATGGGATGAAAAAGTGGAAAGAGGAACAAAAAGTGCCTTTAGTACAGGGACATAGACTTCAGGGCATAGACTTTAGCACAAAGACTTGCCTTGTTGAGCAGGTACGAGATGGTTCTCAAGCGACTTACGACGCCAAAGCGGCATAGCCGACAGCGCAAGTTATTCTGATAAATTGGCTTCGCTTGGTACTTGTGGCTGTCCCGAAAGAATAAGCTTAAGTTTTATGTTGAAAAAATTCGAACACAAACATATCGGCCAGGGTAGTCATAGCCAGAATACGTAGTCATAGCCAAGTTCACAGAAAACTTTCGCTGCTACCTGTACCGCAAAAAGGTAAATTGATAAAAAGATACGTATTTTAACACCATGGAGGTGCGTACAAGTGTACAATGGTTCAGGTACAATGCAAATGTACGCCTCTCTCTCTCTGGCTGACAATACTAATGGTCAATAGTTTAGTTTGTACAATAACATCATTTCTTTTGGTTACTCGGTAGGATTGTTGCATGGTAGCTCACTGGTCTCTGGTGCCTAACTGTCCTGGACTGGCACCTAACTGTTCGCTGGCACCTAAAAGCATCCAATTGTGAACTGGCACCCAAAAGCCGACAAATACCACAAAGGTTACAAGTACCAGTAAGTATGGCGGTGCCGGCGAGGACGGAGGCGGGGAGTGATGCAGTGAGGCACCACACAGTGAGGAACGCCAGCGGTACCATGCTGGCACCCAGTACACCGAACACCTGCAATGCGGGCACCAACTCATTACCTTCATGGTCCCTGTAATTCTTTATTTTATTTCAGAGTCGGTCGTGAAAATTGGCTGATCTTGAAAATTCTCTTCTCAGATTGTGATTCCAACTCTGAGCTTCGACTTGAACATTTCTATTCGAACGTAATTTTGACGTTGAGTTTGTGAAAAAGATAGGTTGTTTTTGTTCAAAATGTTTTGTATTCTGACGTCATGATAGAATGAAAATGAGCTTTGAAACAGGAATGAGGTAAAATAACTCATATGGAGTGGCTAATAATTGAGTCCATTTACCTATTTATGTTCCATGGCATCAAATAACGCACAGGCATCAGAGTAGGTGTACAGTGAAGTATAATTTATAAAAAAAAACATCTCAGCAAAATAGCGTTCAATCAGACTTTAAAATTTTAGAAAATTGTTCGACAAACGCACGTGTGCACATAGACAACTTCATCATCGCCGAATGCTCGATTATTTATACGAAAATCCCAAAACTTCATCATCCCGGAATAATAGATCATTTTTTCATATAAAACAAAAACTTCATCATCACGGAATGCTAAATCATTCTTACACACAAAAAAAAACTTTTAAAAGCACAGAACTCTTGCTCATTTTTACGCACAAAACAAAAAACTTCATCACAATGAAATGTTAGATAATTTATACGGACCCCTCTGAGAGCTGCGTAATGGAGGTGCTGAGGGTAGAGGGTGTTCACTGAGAACGGAAATGATGTGTCGAAACCTGCCATCTTCATCGCTCCTGCCACCAACATCTGGAGAAGAAGAAGAAATGCCTCCATTTAACGCCCACAAAGTTACAGTATCGCCGCCACAGCGAAGTGAGGCGGTGAAAAGTTAAACTTGGAGAACTTGGTCGTTAAACTTGGTAAACTTGGTAAAAGCTGAACTTGGTAAACTTGGTAAAAGCTGAACTTGGTAAACATGGTAAAAGTTAAACTTGGTTAACTTGGCAGTGAAAAGTTAAGCCCCGGCAAAGTGAAAAGTTAAACTTGTCACACCCTCCACGAGGAGCATCATGAGGTTGACCACTTGAGACCCACCTTGCCCAGCGGAGGGTGCACGTCGTGGAAGAATGTCCTGTTGAGGTAGTGGTTGCCGAACCCACCGAAGTGAACCTCGTCCCACCTGTGCCACAATATCGAGTCAAAACACAAGAAATAAAAGCAAAAAATAACGAGAAAAACAAGAAACAAAAAAAAAACAAAAAAAAACAAGAAATAGAGGTTTTTTGTATAATTCATTACAAACACTAGTGTGCACGGCCCGTAAAAAATGGCAGGATTCAGTAGTTTCCCTGAATAAATCCTCCAGATGTGGATGCCAAACAAATATATTCATCCCAATAGAACTCGCGATTAAATAAATCCTCCAGATGTGGATGACAAACAAATATATCCATCCCAATAGTACCCGCGATTAAAATATTCTTGTACTTGTGCACTGGTGAAACTCGTATCACAGATACGGTGTTTCCCGAGAAGCGGACACCAAACAAATATGTCACCCAATATTACCCGCGATTAAAATATTCTTGTACTTGTGCACTGGTGAAACTCGTATCACAGATACGGTCATTGAGCGTCCTTATGAGCGTCTTCCTTGAGCGTCACAGACACGCGGAAGCAGTGGACACCAAAAAATGTCTAGATAAACAAACACACCATAGGTATGACTGGGTGGGGTAATTGAGTGGCATCACATGTGCAACAATTTTTAGATGAGGCAGTCCTATTGAGTTGATCTGAAGAAAGCATTCCACATCAAAGGGAAAATATGTTACACTCAAACGTTAGTGCGTGCAAGACCCACCAACACAATAGTTACCGCCACAATAATTACTAGCTACAATAGTTACTAGCTACACCAATCACCAGCTACAACAGTTACTGCTGCAATAGTTGCTTGCAACTCTAGTTACTAGCTGCAACAGTAACGGGCTACAGATCAGGAAACTCATGAATGTTATCAATGAGATCACAAAAAAAATCAGCTGAGTTTTGATTACTCTGTAAGCGACGCACAGTTATAAGTTTGATGTACATATATATATATATTTATAAATATATATATATAAATATACACTTCCATGTACAAGTTATAAGGTTTATTGATACATTTTATTCATGTGGCCAATTCAATTATAAATAAAAATGCAAGCAAGTCAAAGAACTCCAACGTGGTACCAGGAGTCTGGTATTATCACAAAACTCACGTGGTACCAGGTACCAACACAATACTCACGTGGTACCAGGAGGATACTCGAGGTACACCAGCCTGGTACACAGGGCTGTGAGGGACAGTACCACCAAGCAGCCCCACCAGCCCTTCTCGCTTCCCCACACTCCGGCACTGCAATGATAATACCATTAATACAACTAATCATTAAGTATTTAATCCAACTAATATTTGAAGCGAGGAGATATCTTTTAAATTTTCGCTGTGACGTCATCAAATGTGAGGCAGACTAGACACTTTCCCACGGCCGCCCAAACTGTCAAATACGTTCATCAGTAAGCACCGTCTTGCTGAGTATGAAGTTATTTCTTCATCTACACCACGACACAGCAGTAAGCAATTGCTCTACGTTAGTTCCTACGAAGAGCATGAAGAATAAAGCAAATCTAGGAAGCAGGAGTTGCGTTTGGCTGCTTCTACAGGGTGGTGCAAAAAGTTCGCACGGATTTTGAACTAGTATAATTGGGTTCACATAATTATATAATTTTTTTTTATAAATGATACACTGTCAATTTCACTCACACCACTGATACTAAGTCAAATCCATGCGTTCTTTTTGCGCCACCCTATATTTATGATGAAGCATAGTCCTTAACTCCATGTGTCACACGTCGTGTACGCTAAGAGCTGGAGTCTTCAATTTTTAATCACAGCAAAGAATCTAGGTTCATTTTGGTTTATATCTTGGTTTGTTGGTCACTTACTGCGTGAACATTTATTAGAACTGATTCAAATCACAGATGAAGACTTGATTTGAACTTTTCTCAATAAAATCGGAGCGCTAAGCAACTTTGCAAGGTCGGGTGCTCTAATTTTAGTTGAAGGAACGTAGGAATTTTCTATGTTTCAAACTAATCTCGGATTTTTGGTTGCACGGGCACTACGAACAAGAAACTTGCCAAGCGCTTGCACTATCTTTTTTTCATGTTGAAACTTACTTTTAATTGGTTCCTATCAACTATATAATGTCTTGTTAACTTCCGCGAAACTCACTCCTAAAGGGTTCCTATCACTATCTATTGTCTTGTTAACTTCCGCGAAACTTATTCTTAATGGGTTCATATCATCTATTTAATGTCTTGTTAACTTCCGCATAACTTATTCCTAATGGGTTCATATCATCTATTTAATGTCTAGTTAACTTTCGCAAAACTTATTCGTAATTGGTTCATATCAACTATATAACGCAGGGGCTCCCAACCGGGTATGAGAGACGATATTCCAGGGAGTGCGAGAAAAGTCCAGGTAAATAACAGGATTTTGACTATATGCTGGCATTTTTATTTCAGGGGGTCCGAGGTTCGAATGAAATATCTTTAAGGGTGTGGGCGGGGAAAAATGCCTATTCAACTTCCACTGCAAACTTCCACCTGAACACAATAAAACGTCTCACCACACAGCTTGCAGCCGCTCCGTACTTGAGCTGAACTTTTGTTTCATCGCTGACTTGAACGAACTTCCAACAGTTAGAGACGGGCAACTCTGTTAGTATCGGACGCCCCAACACTGCCACAACAACCGCCGATGTAGCTGTCTCATTCTTGTATTGGTTTTCCTGTTCGTGTGCCACACAGCCACGCGGCACACACGCTTAGTATTCCTGAGGAAAATTGTAAAATTAATTGTTCATGTGAATTTAGCGAAATTCATGGGTGTAGAATGAAGTTAAATCGACAGGCGACGCCGGCATGACGAAGTTATAATGAAAGCATTACCGGAGTGTTGCTCCGCTCACTACTGAACTGTAAGTGAACTGTACGCTAAATTTTTTCACTGTATGACTCTGAAACAGTTCTTTCTTCTAAAATATGTGTATTTACAAGAGTTTATTTTTCAAAATTGCGTCAAATGCATTGAATGCACTGCGAGATGGCAACATGAGTGTAATCGACGACCGCAAAATTCAACTCCCGTTTTCTTCATTTTTCCTCCAACTTTCCTGAATGTTCGGAGGCCTCAGGGAATGGATGAAGCGTCCTGCATCGTCTTGCGAGAGCAGCACTGACCTTGCAGTTTAATATTTTTATCAGTTATCTGATTATAAAATTATCTTTAAACCGTTCGCAGCACGGTATACAGGGATTCGCAGTTTGCACACGAAAAATTGTCTCATAAATTGAGTCACTGCGAAAAAATTGGGTCAAAACGTTGAATTGTCAGTTGAAATTGCAAAACTGTGATAAATGTGTAAAGTAAACTCGTAAAAAAAATCACCACAGCCCGGTGAATTCACCCGTCGGGGAAGAGAGAACTTATTTATGGTCCCACTTGCCACAAGTGTCGGAAATGGGTGCTATCTCGACCACGGGTAGTTATCATTGAGCCCTGGTGTAAGATATAAGGAATTTACGAATTCAACATATAAGATGATTACTACATGCAAATTCAATTTGAAAAGTTACTCTATTATGGGCTTAATATTTTAAGCAACAGAAGATATTGAAGATGGGTTTGGAGGTACCCGCTGTTTAGATATTCTCATTAAGAGTAATTGTTGACCTCATGAATGATTTGACATACTGAAATGAAGGATTCATCAGAGGTAGGATTCTTGCTTGTACTGCTCTGCACTGAAAGGTTAGGGTTAGGGGCCCGGGACCAAAAAGATTAGGGACCAGAAGAGCATTGGTATAACTATGTACAGTCACTTGAAGAGTTAATGTTAGTTGAGGAACAGGGCTTAACGTGATTTGCATCATGAGCGTTACAATCATGCATGGAAATGGCTTTCTTAATTTAAGTTTATAACATATCCCATTTTTCTTGTCTGCTCTAAAGGAAGTGTCTACATTTTTACCATCTGCAAGCGATGAAATTTTGCTTTAAATTTTTGACTCTGTCAACGATTGATCTTTTCGTGGACTGTCAAAAATGAAGAGTTGTGGGTCGAGTTCAGCTTCTGTGCACTTTCTGGAACTTGCTTCGGGTGCGTACGTACGTTGTTTGTGTTGAAACTCGATTACTTGAAAGAAAAGAAAAGAAAAACAGTTTATTTCCAATAAAGTTGACGCATGAAATGTATTACGTTGGTTTTTAAAACATCTTAACATTAATGGACGTTCCTTAAATTCTTGCAGGCGGCGTTTGGGAGATTTTTGAAAATGTCAGACGGCTTTGATTTTCCGGGCAGCACTGGTGATGCTGTGGGGCTCGTGAAGCTCTGGTTGATATCAGACTTCTTGACTGTCTGAGATGACACTGCCATTTTGAGCGCTTGGAGCCTTTGAACTGATTATTTTAAGTGCGAGGCTTTTGGTTGCCCACACTTCCTCTTTAAGGTTAGAGCTGAGGTGTTTCGTGACAGTACGTATTGCAGAAGCGATGTGTAGCGTTCACTTCACTGCGCTAATTCAAATAGAATTCTTTCATATTTTGCAGCCTGATGATGATGCTCGAAACATTGAAACGTTACCTTTTACAGATTGACAGTTATAGAATTTTAACAATTCAGTGTTCGTTTTAGTAAAGATGATTAGTGATTGTGTTATGTGATTATGTACTTGTAACTTTCGAAATAATGCACCTATCGACTTCAAACTGCTCCCAAACGAAAGAATGTTTTAACATTTCGTTTCAATTACAATATGAAGTCGATAGAAGCATTGTTTCGAAAGTTACAAGTGGGTGAACTTGTGTGTTGCGTTAGTGGCGGGGCTTATCTGGAAAAGATCAAGAAATTCAGAGGTAGAGGTTCATGATAAATTAACGGCAGCCATAACTATTGGTGAGTGTACTGCTTTGAGCCAACCCTAAACTACACTTTCAATTTGAAGTGCAAAAAAGTCATCGGAAATACTGTACGGATTTTCCAAGTTTTACCTAGGTGTAGAAAACACAGGCTAACTGGAACCATAACTGTTGGAGTAGTGTGCTGCTTTGAAAAGACTCTTAACTACACTTCCACTTTGAAGTGCAAAGAAAGGGATTTGTAAAACTGTACGGATTTTTGCAATTTTTTCATAGGTGTAAAATGATCACAGGCAGCTGCAGCTGCAGCATAGGATACCAAGAGTCATATTTGCATTTTTTTACACTTCTTTGAATGAGTAAAATGCGGCGAGATAATTTGGTCGAGTCAAAAAACAAAACATCTAATATTGCAATGTACGCATTATTTCTTTAAAAATGGTAAGCTAAAAGAATTGGCAGTAGGGATTGAAAATATTAGTCTTTCTGATGGATAACTCTTCTTTCACAAGGACAAATTCCAATGCTAAAAATATATGCTCAAGCCGAAGGAAAAAAATGCTTTGTTCCCATCAATCAAGCCTGGTATATATCATCATGTACATTGGTTTTTCAAATGCCTTATAACTAACACCAGGAGGTAATGACGGTTACTTCCTTTCAAGCCGGTACCTATTTCCGACACCTGGGTAGAGTGGGGAATTGTGGCTGAGTTCTCCCTTTACCCAACGGGGAGAAATAACTGCGCGATGCTGGGATTCGAACCGCCGACCCTTCCCGTGAAGAACGCGTCCTCAACCACTCGGCCACGGTGACCACACAACCAAATATGTAGCAGCACGGCGGGCAAATTCACCTAACTCTATTTTGTACAGCTAGTAAATACCGCGCAGTCTCTAAACAAATGATTTCTAAAACGTTCAGTTATTATTTAAAGCATTCGGTGTAGAAGCAAGTGATGACAAGTTTGCTGAAACATGGTGCTTTCCAGTTAATGTTTACATACATAACCTTGGACATACGATTCTAAACAATTATGCCTATTAATAAGATGAAGTTAGTTTATTGATCAGATGAAAATCTTCACAGCGATTTTGCTGCAAGTGCACCATTGCCGAAGCAAGGATTTTTAGCGTAGAAACAAACATCGGCATCTACGGATGCTTTATTTCCAATTGAAGCATGATACATATCACCTTTTACATTGGTTTTTCAAATGCCTTATAACTAACACCAGGACGCCATGACGCTTTCCCCCGGTCAAAGACCGGTACCCATTTCAGACACCTGGGTAGAGTGGGTATTGTGCTTAGAATTTTTTCTTCTATACCCAACAGAGAAAATCGCCACCAGCGCCGAGACTCGAACCCGCGTTTCCCGCACGGAGTCAGGTCCGAAAGCCACACGGCTATGACGAGCACAACAGCAACACACCTGTGAAATTTAATACGCCATTTCAATATTCATTTCAGCAAAACGTTATGTATTTAAAAATACTTATAAATATTACACAATTCAAAAAGGATTTTCAATAAAAAAGAGAGAACCAGGAAAATGGTATAAAACATATTTCATTAAAATGTATTCTCGAGACTGTAAAAGACTCGTAAAAATGGACGTTTCGAGCCTTCGCTCATCATCAGCAATACGAAAATTGAAATTGAATCATTTTTTAGGTTCAAGGATAGACTTCCTACTGAGATGCAGGCATCCCTAATATAGAAATATAGTTGTGCACTTTGTGCATCTGAGTATGTGGGCATGACTACCCGTACTCTGGGATGTAGGATTGCCGAGCATCAAGGTAGGAGTCACCGGACGGGAAACATTTTAGCATGCCCATCCAACTCAGCCATCCGAAATCATGCTTTTGAATGCGACACAGCAGTCAAGCAAACTAATTTCAAAGTCATAGCCAGGGCAAAGTTGTGTTCGAAATTGGAGATTTTAGAGTCTTTGTTCATTTTAAAAAGAAACCTGTTTTAAATAATCATCTTAGCTCATTTCCTTTATCCCTAGTCAATAAGTAATGTCATACATTTCTTGAGTTGTTTTCTTTTTGTATTTTACAGATGACTTTTTGTTCGAATTTCGAATTGCTGATGATGAGCGAAGGCTCGAAACGTTCATTTTTACGAGTCTTTTACAGTCTCGAGAATACATTTTAATGAAAAATGTTTTATACCATTTTCCTGGTTCTCTCTTTTTTTATTGAAAATTCGAAAATACCGAAATAACTGCTTCAAAAAGGATTTTGATACTTTTTGACGGCGGATTAGGTTTTCATTCTTAAGTTGTTAGGGGAGTCCTTCACGCAACCATCATCCTACATTCTACTAACTATCGAAGCTGTTTTCATCAAAAGCAATTTGTCACGGAAAACTTCTACTTATTTGAACATGAAATGAATTGTGAGGCAGTGATAAACGTGGCTGCTCCAAAGGTTTTGTTCACCTGTGCCACATACAAGGGACCTACGAACCAACCTGTACCAACCAGCATTTCTAGAAAATGGTTTACACCCAAACACTTTAGAGTAAAAAAAACAATTTAAACAATTTAAACAAAATATTCAAACAATTTAAACAATATATTTAAACAATTTATTTAAACAATTTATAAACCACAGGTGATACAGAAAAGAAAAAGAAAGAAAGAAAAAACATTTACTTCCAATAAAGTACAAACATGAAACGTCGATACATTGGATTTTAAAACACCTTAAACCTAAAAGCATCCTTAATTGAGAATGACACATAGGTATTGGGATACCCGTGTAAAATGTTGAATCAAAAAATGATTGACAGAAAAGCACATCAAAAATG
>JACJUY010005787.1:2005-12672 GCA_014220935.1 Platorchestia sp. MABIK
CGGAACTGCGCAGGCCTGCTTCAAACCTGTCGGAACTGCGCAGACCTGCTACAAACCTGTCGGAACTGCGCAGGCCTGCTACAAACCTGTCGGAACTGCGCAGGCCTGCTTCGAACCTGTCGGAACTGCGCAGGCCTGCTTCAAACCTGTCGGAACTGCGCAGGCCTGCTACAAACCTGTCGGAACTGCGCAGGCCTGCTACAAACCTGTCGGAACTGCGCAGGCCTGCTACAAACCTGTCGGAACTGCGCAGGCCTGCTACAAACCTGTCGGAACCGCGCAGGCCTGCTTCGAACCTGTCGGAACTGCGCAGGCCTGCTTCGAACCTGTCGGAACTGCGCAGGCCTGCTTCGAACCTGTCGGAACTGCGCAGGCCTGCTTCGAACCTGTCGGAACTGCGCAGGCCTGCTACAAACCTGTCGGAACTGCGCAGGCCTGCTACAAACCTGTCGGAACTGCGCAGGCCTGCTACAAACCTGTCGGAACTGCGCAGGCCTGCTTAGACCGCGCCGACACACCGAAGCTGCGGCGCTGAGAGCAGCTCCAGGTGACGTAAATTAATAATCTTCACAATAATGAAATAAATTATTCACTTTCTCTCGTTTGTGAGCTCCACTAGAATCTTTTTACAGGCTGTTAAAGCAGTTAGATATTGAGTGAAGTATCTCCGCAGCGTGCGAGAGTATTGACAACATGGGAGCGTTCCTGCTCAGGAACGTTTCATACGAGTAGGTGCCACAGTAGCTCACCTCGTCTGTACAGTGTCACCTAAGTACTAAAATAATAATAGTAAATTCAGTTAACGACAACTTCGGTCAGAGACTATCTAGTTGTCGCTTTGGTATTTCTACCAAAGTTACGTTCGCAATTTTTACAATAGTGATTTCGCAATCTAAGTATTGAACGTTCAGGACAGAAAATATAGTTATTTTCAACGAATAAAGATTTAATGACATTCAGTACAAAATAAGTATACTAAATTTTGTGATATTTTAACGTTCCTTGCGCTGCCTTGAAAGAACTAAGGTTTTCAGTCAACACCTCGGTATTAAATTCCCTACGTTGAGCCGAAAGTCTCGTCTCGGCAATTGTTCACTGTAACGTTGTGCTACAGTCGCAAAAGGCTCACCCTCTTTAGAAGGCGAAGG
This sequence comes from Platorchestia sp. MABIK, assembly GCA_014220935.1. NCBI lineage: Eukaryota > Metazoa > Arthropoda > Malacostraca > Amphipoda > Talitridae > Platorchestia > Platorchestia sp. MABIK. Next base: position 3,154 of record JACJUY010005787.1, read on the forward strand.
CGCCACGTAACACTTCACAGATCTTCACACTTCCAGGACACTCTAGCGCATCTGAGCGATGAAAGCTGGAGTGCAAGTAAGATTCACGTTCATTTCGACGAATTACAACACGGCTTAACATTTCAATATACCTAAATATCACTGGACGCTAACGATGAGGGTGTGTTGAATTTTTAATCAACTTTAAGTAGTACAAAAAATAAAAATAAAGTTGTCAAAGCTTTCTAGCAATATCAAGCGTATCACAAAAAAAAAAAAACGTCGAGAACCGCGAACGAGTAGAGGGTGATTCTAATGACACGTATATTACAAAAACTTTTTTCCCCAACTCGCTTAAAAAAGCACAAAAAATAAAAACTTTAAGGTTTTCCTACACGCCTACACTACAAAACTTCCAGTAAACGAGAAACAATATATTAATAATAACAAATTAATCAATGAAAGAACATAATATAATCCATAGAGTTACATGACCTTCGAAAGACACGAAGGACATGAGATCACCTGCAACATAGGTAGAACAGTTTCGCCTTAAATTCGAAATTCTACGAAAAAACAAGATACTTTTTGGTCACCAAATACGTAAGTTCGACTAAATACTACAACAAGGAACACTAGAGCAAAGTTTGAGAAAGACAAGAGAAGGAAACGATACCACTGTGCCATCCCTTGATCTCTGAAATGCCAGAGCAAGCGATGCACACGACCTCACCTTGCTACTTGACACTTTGACTGCGGCAGGCAAGACGGAAGCTTAATCTTCATCTCAAAATTGAAGTCAATTGTCGCAAATAATGTTGAACATAGCATACATTACCTGAATCATGCCTTCATTCAGTTTTCATTCAGTATTTATGAAAATTGAGTTTGTGCGTACTGGGCTATCAGCAGCATTGTGAAAATTCTCTCCGTGTACCACCGGTGGTTCCCGTCGCAGTCAGAGTGTTAATTAGCGGCGCACTTTTGGATTTATGCACTAGTTTCAGTGATAATTGCACGTGAGTTTTCCTAAATCTGAACACAACAATCTACCAGTACGTTACGCAGCTTTAGATGTGAAAACATAAAGGAATAACCTCTTAATTAATATTAAGAGTCATCCGAGTACGCAAGTGCAGAGAAACGCTAAACCCTCATTGTATAACTGCGAGAACAAGAACAGAACTGGTGCGGTTGAGGCTGCTTGAATTGATTACAAATTAGTTTTAGCCTCCCTTTACCACAACGAAGATGTTCAAAGAGGGGAAGGATGAAGCCACCATTTAGTAGGGAGTTAAGGGAACTTGCAATCTATGCACAAAGGAAGTTCCCGCAAAGGATCCTGTGCGCATAGAAGCAGTAGGAAGGCTGTGACAATGAGATAAAACTTGAAGAAGAAAGTAGTAGGTGCTGAAAAACAGGACAGCAGTGAACCGAAAAAAGGCGGTCCTTAATAAAACAAAGACAAAAAATTTGTTTCAACAAAAAGAAGACCTACCTAACTTCAGCCAAGGACCTCACATTTTCCCCCTGGGAGTGCTAATTCCCATAGATACAGTAGTTGTATCCCGTAAGGGTCAGCGGGCTGCTAATCAGCCGTAAGCGCTGAAGAGATACTGGCTTTCGTCCCTCCCAGACATTGTGCAAACAACAACAGCATCACGATGCACACTTCTACAGGCACACAGCGGGCCCCAGTGATCAAGCCGCCCTACGGCTCAACGCCACAGCAGTTCAACGCTCAAGTTTCAACTGCGAGACCGAGAACCACACGCAATGAAACATGACAAAACATGAGTACAAAAGTACCTATTGGGTTTAAATCACTCGCGTTGAAGGGTGGTGATGGATAAGAAAGTTGCCAACGAAGATGCGATAGAAGACGAGCATGAAAAAATTTGGATATTAAATAATCCCTGGAAAACATGCCACCCACTTGCCGGGCCAATTCTGCGCTGGGTTGCAGCAGATCTCACAGTGGAATCCAACTGTCATGAAGTGCAGCTCCTACAATTTTGTCGACCTCACCCTACGTGGAATTGAAAAGCATGCAATATCAAACTCGGCATAAAATGAGCAATGGCCTAGAGAGTACGACATTCTCTTCGCGACATGAAACAACAGTGAACATTACGGGAAAAGATAAATTACGAAAGACAGAATTAATAAAACTTCTAGACATCATAGAGAGCACAAAGTCCTACAGAAATACACTCCGGACACAGGAGGGGAACTTGGCTCAGCAAAAACTAAAAGCAGAAGCCAGAACTTAGAAGTATGCTCTTCTGCTCGCTGTTTCCTGAAAGACTGCGACAGGCTTGGTCTTCGTCGCACCTAGTATTGTAACTCTTCTCGGTCATATCAACATGACAGAGTCACTAGCAAAGAAAGAAACATCATTTGCTGCTGTGAAATTTCGGCAACGTGAGCATGAGATTAGAATATCAGTTAGTTTCAGCCTCCCTACCAGCAACAAATGTGATCCAAAGAGAAGAAGAAGAAAGGCACCATTTAGAATGGAGTTAAGGGAACGCGGAATCTACGCAGAAAGGACATAGAAACAGTAAGTTGAGAAAGAAGATTATGAAACAATAATAAAGTTGAAGAAGTAGTAGGTGCTGAAAAACAGGAAAACAATGAACAGAAAAAAAAGGTGGTCCTTAACATAGCAGAAAACATTTTATTTCAACAAAAAGAAGGCCTACCCAACTCTCAGCTCCGGCCCTCACATTTTCCCCCTGGGAGCGCTAATTCCTATAGATACAATAGTTGTGCCCCCCTGAGGGGCATGAGAAGTGTGAAGAAACAGATGAGCGGAAGATAGCGCCAATCTACAACTCGCACAGCTGAGTAGCTAGACTCGCTAGGCACACTCAAGAGTGCACATAGGTCTCCAGGTGTACTGAAGATCTTTATCTGAATGGCTGGTTGGTATTTTCTATCCTTATGAAGCCAAAACAACGGAAGACAATCTCATTATTAGACATATATTGGAGTCTGTCATGGGTGACGAGCGATAAATCGGTGCGCACCGCAGCAACTCGAGCGTTCAAACTTACACCACCAAATGGAACCAAAATAAAGAAAAGCTCAAACTGAAAATCAGAAATTTTGTCGTCAATACAAAATAGTACAGTTTTAGAGTAAAAAAATTCTGCAAGCTTCTTCGTAGAGCTGCTGGTATCCCAGACCATAGGGCACCGCCCTATCGAGCATCACCAGAAAAATATCATTATTATAATTACATTCTTGGTTTTACCACCGCATCACCACAAAACCATGCCTTAAATGTACGGGTGAACGTGCAGTAAAAGATTACCTTATGTTTACACTACTTAACTTCACGGTAAAACAAGTCATGAATATTCCCACCAAGATAACTATTGAGTTGGCGTTCATAACGCAACACTGCAAAAACGAAGAAATACTGTAAGGCAGTTAAATTAAAAGGTAAAGAACAAGGTTGATACTATACTTGTAAATTATCCGCCATTTATCATTCCTATTCGGAAAATGATATTAAGACCTGTTTGCTAAGGCCTCTTAGTGAACCCTGCAGTACAGTAATGAAACTCTGTAAGTTGCGTCTGGTTTATACAAATTAAGAAGCAATGTTTTGTGAAAAATTTGGGCAGCTCATCCAATGAATTAGCCACTTGTGCATGCTAGATCTTTTGAGGCTGGCCACAGGGTAAATTAACATCTAGACTCGCAGTAAATTTCACACAATTTAGAGGCTGGCAGTGTAGCTACAGTGAGCGTTCAAAGTCCCTCCACGCAGAGAACTGTTCCAGATAGTCTGGAAGCCTCTCACGACACACACCGTCAGGAACGGTGTGAAGAGTGCAACATACAGGAGCATCTTCTAAGTCTCCATCTACCAAACAAGAAAGAGACGCCGTATTTACAAATATGATTACTATCGTACAAAATGAAGGGTAATGACCACTTCATTCCGAAATAAAACAATATCAGAGACTTACATAATTTCATATACAGAAATAAATTTACGCGTTCATAGAAAATGAATTCCTACCAGGGCTAAAAAAAAGTCACACTCCAGCCATACGTTTGCACGGAAACCAAATTACACGCCTACAAATTTGACGAAGACAGAACTAGCAAGAGATATTTATTCTACTTAATTATTATCACAGTTAGAGGCTGACATCGCAACATCTCGAGTGGCTTCCCTAAAGCCAGAGCAGTACGTACTGAACATGGAGAACACAGCTAAAACCTAACACGGAAAACGGGAACGCTCCGCTCAGCTGTGGAGCCGTCCCACTGACAAGGAACGTTTAGAGGAGTCAGGGGCCAGCACTTCAGAAGCAGCACTACACGCCTCAGATGCCACAGGGCCTCCCATTAAACTGGCGCAGCACTCGTAGGTGTTGGGGACTGAATGATGTCTCTCTAGAGGGGCAGTTGCGGCCGCACCCCCACACGAGTTGAGGTGCTTCACGTCGCTGCGATACAAAGTGGACGAGGCATCTGAAGATGTAGCGCTGGCGCAGCTTGAAACGCCAGCGTCAGCGTAGGTGTCCTTATTTGCGGCGGCAGCCGCATGCATGCCGTCTAGAAGAGCAGCATTCACGCAAACAGAAGCCGTACTTTTAGCAGCCGAAGTCGAGGGCAACTCGGGCACTTTATTAGGGCTGTAGTGACCTACACCGTACGCCTCACGGTAGTCGAGCGCTTGGCCGAAAGTAGACCGGGGAGTGCTAGCTTTGCTGTAGCTTTGACTGGCTGTGCCGTTATTGCTATTGTCCACCGCTACTGCGCGCCCCTCGCACTTTGTGCCGTTCTCATTGCTGTTCTTGTACCAGCTCTCCATGAACGCCGCTTCTTCTCGCTCGCCCGACGTGCAGTACTGAATTCTGGTGTCCCTGTCCACGCCCGCACACACGTTTCCCACAGAGCCCGAGGCAGCTGACGCCGAAACACTAGACAACGCAGATGCAGAAACCCCAGACAAAGCTGATGCAGAAACCCCAGACAGAGCAGAACCCGACACGCCAGACACCGAAGCAGCAGACCCCGTCTCGGAGAAATGGTCTTCCAGATTGAGGGAGATGTGGTCGCGGCTCTGAGATGAGGCAGAGCCGATGGAGAACGTGACCCCTTTCGAGTGAGTGGAGAACTTCCTGGCGGTGATGATGGCGCTCACGCTGTCGAGTCGCGGATCGCTGCCGTGAAGAGCCTCGTGCCGGTCGCTGGTGTCCCCCGCGCCGTCGCCGCTGTTGTACCCAGCGCCGTCGTCATCAGTGGCGGGTCCCCCCACACCACTGGAACAGCACCTCGAGGTATGATGACCAGCCCTCACTCTGCCTCCAGTGTGAGTGGCGTGATCCCCAACGCCGGAGCAGGAAGTTCTGTTGCCGCCTTCCCTCGTCGGGTCCTGCGGCAGGTAGAGGTTGGTGGTGGTGTTGGCGGAGATGGAAGAGAGGATGGAGGGCGCTGCGACGCCGGTGGTGGGGACGACGTCTTCTGAACCATAGCAGGCTGCCTCCACCCCTGCAGCGCTGCTCGTGCAGTTCGACACGTCCACCATCACCGTGCTCGCGCTGTCGCCCGCCTGCGCCACGTTGGTCACATTGCTCAGCGACACGACGCTGCAGTGCTCCTCCTCCTCCTCCTCCTGTACCTGAGCAGTCAACAACAATGACATCGTCAATTTAGAGGCTAAATAATAATAAGGTTCGAGTAGTACCGTGAAATTCCTTATCAGATTCTTTTCGTCGCTTCCACGGTTGAATTTGAATAGCAAATGCAGCTCCTTTATAGCGCTTTCCTATACCATTCCTCTATATTACTCAGTCCTCTATACCTCAGCTGGAGACCGCGCTAGTACGAGTTAATAATTATAAATGTAGAAATATACCTCAAGGAAAGTGTGACGGTCCATCCACCTATAACACAAAGGTAGCAACAAAGCCATTCTATAAACGTTACACTCTAACAAATAATTGATGCAACGACATGAGCATAGAAACGATTATTCGTGATTGGACCTACAGCTCCCCACACGGACATGCAGCAGGCTAGTGCCATAGTCGAGAAGGAATGAACGCCCGCAACTCAGGAAATGAAGCCCAACGAGATTTTCAAACTGGGAGCATCGCCGTTGACTGGGCTATAGAAACCTCAGGATACGTTACTGATTATAATTGATTATTTCATGTTACAATAGATCATAGATTTATGATTAGTTAGTATAGGCTCTCCTAAACACCACTCAGGTGTTCTAAGAGACGAATGAACGCACCACTTGATATGGCTTTACAGGGAATCTAAGCACAAGGTATTCCCCGCACATTGTGCACAGAAACAGCAAAATTTAAAAAAGTTCATGAAATAGAAGAAATGTTGAAGAAGAGAGTAACGGCAGCTGAATAAAAGCACAGCAGTAAACCTAAAGAAATAGACCTTAATAGAATAAAAACCTATTATATTTCAGACGCAAGAAGATACATACCCTAGTTTTCCAATACATAGATAAAAACAGTTGCATTTCCTTGAGACACATCTCTAAAGGCTGCGTACTTCGAAAGAGATCTGCACGACTACTCTTAGAATGAGCTACAATCATGCAATAAAACGCCTCCTTTAAATCCTTCACCAATAATTCCTTGCCACTCGTAAGTCGCCCAGCTGGTTATAAGAAAGCTCTTGAGTGAGTCAAGTTCATGAAAGAGTTACAAAATACGAGTTTTGTGACGACCTACACGCGCAATTGCTTCAGCTTACTTATAAAACCTCAGCCTTCGAAGTAACAAAACAATAGACACGCTGAAAATTTAAGCTATTTCTTTCCTTCAGTAGATATTCTTCTCTCCGCACCCACACTTCACGAAACAAGAAAAGGGAGGGTAAGGTCAAACGTCCAATCAACGACAATCTAGAACTGAGAGACGCGTACTTTGTAGCGCAGAATTGACCCAACAAATGCCCCTCAGAAGCCAAGTAGGTCATTCCACCGAGAGAGCCGTACCTTGTAGCGCTGCACCGAGCCAGCCAAGCCCCTGGTGGAGGCGGAGTCGGCGTCAGGAGTGTTGACGGAGCGCTCAGACACAGCCAGCGAGGCGGTGTCCGGAGCAGCGCTGCCTGTGCTGCAGGGCGCCGCGTCCCGCAGGTGGTAGCGCACTCTGCACTCGTCTCTCGCTGACGGGTACTCGCTACCCATCTCCACGTGCACCTCGAGTCTGCCACAAATGTAGGTTCGTGGTAAATCTCGGGCATTTGTAACAATGTTAGGACTTGTGAATGGCTACTTAACCCTTCGTGTACCAAAACTCGTATACTTGAGAGGATTCGCGGGTAACATCGTGGTGCATTTATTAACAGGTTTAGGACTTATGAATGGCTACTTAACCCTTCGTGTACCAAAACTCGTATACTTTAGGGGAAGTTTTCAGGGACAAATGTTGTCAGTACCCTAAAATATCAGTGAAGTTTACCTGGCAAGGGTTTTTCTGCTTAAGCAAGTGCCTACTTCTCTATTATAAGCTAGAGAATTATGTTTCTTTAAATATGTATGCTTTGAGAGAAAATGTCTGATACTAAAATATAAGAATTTTGAATTTGAAAAAATCAATTAAGTTTTTGCTGAAACTAATCAGCAAACAAATGAACGCACGTGGCGCAAACTTTGTGGAAATCAATAGCAAATTAAACGTGCAAGGCTACTGTTGTGTCTGAAAAATAGTTTCATAAATGTTGTTAGTTGCTCTAATTTCGTTATATCAAAATATTCCCCTATATTAAAATTACTTTCTGAAATAATCTACTACCGTATCGCTTGTGGTAAATAATTTTTGATGGGTTTAAAATAATGTTTTTCATTGATTCAATTTTGTTATTATTATTTCAAAATGTTTTTTAAATTGCTTCTTAAATTTCATTGTTAAAACTTTTTTTAAATTGTTTTTAAAATCGCTTGAAATTGTTTTCAAAGCTGTTGTTAAAATCGTCATCATAGTGCTCTGAAATTTTTTTTTTTAATTATTTTTTACAAATTCTTTCCCCAGATTATTTTCTAAATAGAGTAGAGAGACGTGTGCGGCTCACTTGCGTTTTAAATCATTTTCTAAAATTCTTTTCTAAAATATGGGTCTCACTTGTGAGAGCGTTGCCCGTAGCAGGACGAGGAGGCAATGGAGCCGGCCAGCGAGGGGGGCGCGATGGCGACGTTGCTGGCGCTCTCCCGGTCCGGCTCCTCCCCCACTCCCTCCACTCCCCCCACGCTCTCCGTGCTCACGCCGTCGCAGCTCGCGCTCCCTACGCCGCTCACGCTCGATCCTCCGCCGTCTGCAACAAATGCAGCCTTTAATAAGAATTTACAAAAGTTATCCGCGTTAAAATGTAGTTCGTTAATACCGTGAAGACATCAGTAAAAATAATATTAAATGTCGTGTATTCATGACTGTAGAAACATTTAATTTCTTCCAGCACTGAAGATGGAATAATTTTATTCCGAAACGTTTGCGTCAATAAATTTTCTCTATCACGATGGTTCTTCTTTCTATTTTGAGAATAAGATTCCCTAAGAATCGCCCTATAAGTACTACTATAAAATCGTGTAGGAGTCGGACACTGAGTGCTCACTACGGCTAAATCTGATTTGAAAAAAAAAAAAATAGAGAATTCTGACACAAGTTAAGTTCAATCAGACAACCCTGCTCTCAACACAGCTGTCATGTGTAGCTGAGACTAACTTGATCTACAAGCATTCACAGAAATCTACCAAGTAAACACAGCAACAAGTAGCTGCCATTTTGGACGTCATGTAGTCTACGGAAACTTTCTCTACACCTTGGAAAACGATCGTGGCCTAACTATATGACCTCTTGGCTGAAAAGTTGACCACGATTTCGATGTTCATCTCCTGGATTTCCCGTAATACAGATAAGGCTGCAAAATTTCTCGCCAGATACCACATTGAACTCATCCGTCTAATACACAGGGCATTTCAAACATTATCAAAAAAACTGAAGCCACATTCTTATTCCGTGCTGGTTCAGAAATAACCTAGCGTGCTGCATGCTAACAACCTAGCGTGCTGCATGCTAACAACGTCTACCTACCGACTTGTAATCCTTCACGAAGCCTCTTTCTTCCAAAAACGTTGAATTTAAACTAGACCTAACAAGAGAAATAATGCTAATTCATGGTCTACCTAAGGATTTGCATGGTATTGGCTATAAAAAAAGCACCCCAGAAAAAATCTCTGCTTCCCATCTAGGAAATGAAACTCAACATTTGTTGCACAGGAACAAGTGTACCACAAGTGTAGTGGCAGCTGAATAAAAGTACAGCAGTAAACCGAAAAAAATAGCCGGTAACAAAATGAAAAACGGATTCTATTTCAGCCCCAGAAATATACATTCAATAGTTGTATGTATCTTCCAGCATCAACCGCAGTGTCACACGCACCACAGCACGTGTCGCATTCACCACAGCACGTGTCACACGCACCACAGCACGTGTCGCACGCACCACAGCACGTGTCACACGCACCACAGCACGTGTCACACGCAC
>JACJUY010005787.1:18170-32305 GCA_014220935.1 Platorchestia sp. MABIK
GTACTTTCATACATTCTGTAAAGTTACCCACTCAAACGACCTACACCCCACTCACAGGACCCTCCCTCCCACTCACAGGACCTCCCCACACACTCACACGACCCCTCACTCATACTTTCATGCATTCTGAAAGTTACCCACTCATACGAACCTCTTTCCCCTCCTCTCCCCCACTCACGGTAGCGCTGCTGGAGTCGGAGTCGCCGGACTTGTTCCTGTTGTTGGCGCGGCGGGCCGCAGCCCTGGCCTCGTCAGACGACGCCCTCGACAGCCCCACAAAAGGCGGGAACCTGCCGAGCCTGCCGCACCGCCGCCCTGCCGTCCCTCCTTTTCCTCCCCGCTCCGCTCCGTCCAGCGACGCGCCCTCGCTCTCGCTGCTGCTGCTACTGCCGCCGCCTTTGCCTGCACACATACGCAGATTTTTGAATTGGAATTTCAACGTGTTGACTGCGATGGGTTTCAACTCGAATTTAAATTCGTAAATTGCTGGATGTTTTGCGAACACCAGACGTTAACTGGGTTCATTAATTGCTATTGTTTTTTTAAACGATTGTTAACGCTTTTTCAAACGACCCATTCATTAACCGGGTCTTTTAAATGTCCTTTATATTAATAGATTGTTAAAACGATCCATCGATGGGTCGTTTCCCATTAGTAAACTTAAGCACGGTCCACCGATGTGTCGTGTCACAATCAACGTGGTAAACAGTTTATTTACCTCAAGTGACACAGCAGTAGATTGTTTTTCAAGTCTAGTACAACTCATCTCGCTTTTATTGGCTATGTGCCTTGTCAACTCAACTCTCTTCTGCATACACTCCCATCTTAATCGTAGTGACGGGCAACTATGTACCTCTAGTGCAAATATTCATTAATCACTCTTAATGCTAGTGTGAAAGTACTAAATAAAATAACATTTTAAAATATACGCAACACATACGAATCGTTACCCATAAGCACCAGGATGCTTCGTTCTTCAGCAAGACACAAGTGCAATATTTTTATGGAAACTTGGATTTACACATCGAAATTAACTCATGTCATCGAGTGACTGTGCAGCTTAGCTTATCTGCAGCGCAGTCCTGCTCTGCTACGTCAAGATTCATGCGCATTTACACGACCATGAACGTGCTGGGTCACTAAATCGCCATTTGCCTGGATAAAATTCTTCTAATTGGTCTTTTCCAACGAAAGTTTGTTAAATTAAAGGAAATGGGCAACCCGCATCATGATACCGTGCTACTTCCAGCCAATGAGAGCCGAGGATCCGACGCTCGGCAAACCCGCGGCTGCGCGCGCTTCACAAAAGGCGACGTCACAACAACACATCTCACAGGAGTGAAGAGCGGCCTTCACAATTACCACTGCCGCTGTGCGCATCACAAGTAGGTGGCAGCAGTCACAGCTGCATCATTCAACGGTGCGACAAACAGATTACGAGCACAAATCATGCGTACTAAAATCACGGACTACTAAAAATCTGAAATCCTGAACTACTACGCGCTCGTCGTAGCCGTGTGATTAAAAACACGCCCTTCTGTGAAGGTGTCGAGGGTTCGAATCCCGAAGCTGTGTGGCGACTTTCTCAGTTGGGTATAGGGGAAAAATTCACAACACAATACCCCACTCTACCCAGGTGTCTGAAATGGGTACCGGTCTTGACTAGGGGAAACCTCAATGGCATCCTGGCGTTAGTTATAAGGCATTTGAAAAACCAATGTACAAAGTGATATGTATCGGGCTCGATTGGAAATAAAACATTTTAAGATGCCGGTGTTTGTTGTTACTCTTCACTTACCACGATGGCCTTTCGCCCAATGCGCACACGCGTAGTCAACGCGTCTACTGAACAGCGCAGTCTTGTTTGCTTCTCTCCGAAATCCAAACGCAAGTCTTCCGCAATGCACGGCAGTCGTTTCCGAGAGTTTTGGAGTTGCTGATACCGAATTTAATGCTATTGTTACCTCCATAAACTAAAAACTTCCTCACTCAATCCAGCAGACACGCAATTCGAGCTTTTTGCCCTCATCTAACTTGGAGGTCAACACTTGGATCGTGAATTGCAGATTAAAAATCAGAAGCATCCTTGAGTGCGGACTAAAATGGAGCAACATCAACGAAGTTGAGTTGTTGGTCAACGGAGTAGCAACTCGTCCTGCAAAGCCCATGAACATTTTTCTTTTACTCATCAGTAGTTTTAACTTGAAAGGCGAAAGTGTTGACGTTCAAGCCATAGTGAGTCTCTGTTACAAAACATCTTTAAAAATTTCTACTCATCGTACCGCAATCACAGCGGACAGCTGACCGTCAACTCGATAGCGACAGACTGTCAACACTGTCGACTTGACAGCGACTTGCGTGAAAAACTCGCAACAGTGAAATGTTCTTCAGTAAACGACAAGGCCTGCATATCATGAGCCACACCAAGTTGTCTATTCCATCTAAATAAAAAATTAAAGAACAGATTAAAAACAACAGACGTGGGATCCTTGAACAGCCTCATTGTGACGGTAAAGCGGGTTTTGTTTCCTATAATATAAGCCCAAACATTTATTGTTCGCAAGTGAAAGATTAGATTAGATATTAGTTTAACCCTCTCTAACCGCAGCACAGGAGTTCCAAAGAGATGATGAAGGAAGGCACCATTTAGCATGGAGGGTAAGGAAAAGCGGAATCTATGCACAAGGTGTATAGAAACAGTAAGCTAAGGAAGAAGTTCCTGAAACAAGAAAAAAGCTGAAGAACGAAGTAGTAGGTGCTGAAAAACAGGACAGCAGTGAACCGAAAAAAGATGATCTGTAACAAAACAAAAAATCTATTCTATTTCAACGAAAAGAAGACCTACCTAACATTTAGCTTGGGACCTCACATAATTCCCCTATGAGCGCTAATACCCATAGATACAAGAGTTGTATCCCCCTGAAGGAAAGCGCTCGATGCATATCTTCTCAGTTCACTCAAATACTTCTCCATTTTTCAAATGATGAAAACACGACTTTTCAAATTTCAGCTACGCTGCGATGAGTGGTTTGGAGTTTGGGACGATCGCGTACAAGGCAGCGTGGATATACCAAGTCAACTATTTTATTTTATTCTTATACTTCAAACAATGGTTCTTCTGATGTACGGCTTGCGAAAATGAACAGTTTAAATTGTTCATGTGTGTAGCTTATAATGCACAGCACATTACAATACTGAAATTCTCGATACTGTGTGTTTGTGTAATGCTCAGCTACTGTTTTCGCAAAGAAATGAACAAACATCCGTTGTTGCAAAGAAATAGGCAAACATCCACTATAACACGAATGTGAGTGTCGCACGACAATATAACAACAATTTACACAAGTAGCACATACACAACACACAAACGCAAGCCAGGTCGCGACACAGCACTGAGCGCCAGCTCGCACGTAGGTACGCTAGTCCAAATACTGCTACATCACCGCCGCTCCAGTTTCCGATGTTGGCCCAGTCATCGCTGGCAAAAACTTCCCACCTGACCACCACATTAGGGTCACCCTAGCCTCTCAACAGCTCTCGTGAGGTGAACATGGTACGGCTCCGCACGGATAATGAACGCAAAACACACCGCTGCATCACTGCAACACTGTCATAACCCAAAAATGTCAGGTATACAGTTACAGTGTTCATAAGAATGCCGAAATGATTTTGCGTCTTTTGGCAGTAAAGAGGTTAGTGCAAGTGAATTTTTGGCCGGGAGATGGCGCTATTGACCTGCGCAAAATTATTAAAGTTATTTGACTTAGAAACTTTAAAATGCTCCTTCTGAAAAATCACGAAATTTGACTTACGACAGTCTTGCAGATTTGATTATAAATTAGTTTAAGCCTCCCTAACCGCTACAAAAAAGAGCGGATCGAAGAGAGGAAGGAGGAAGGCACCATTTAGTGTGGAGATAAGAGAATGAAGAATCTTTGCAGAAGGGGCATCGAAACAGTAAATTGAGAAAGAAGTTCATGAAACAAGATAAAAGTTGAAGAAGAAAGTCAGAGGTTCTGAAAAACAGGACAGCAGTGAACCAAAAAAATTGTCCGTAACATAAGAATAATATCGCATTTCAACAAAAAGAAGGCCTACCAAACTCTCAGCTCGGGAAATTCGAACCGATTACGAAGTAACTTTATAATGACGTGAAATCAATGCTTTTAGTGATGCCCCTTTGTTGCGATCTCATTCCTCCTCAAACGCACATTGGCTCTCCCAACCGATATAAAATAGCTCATCTTATCGCGTCCCATTATCTAGGAGAAAAAGAAATTGCTCTTTTCGATAATAACATTGAACACGAACACCTTGGCAAGTTTCAGCTCCTCGCAATACGGCGTCCATTTGAAGACAAGGAACAATTTTATAGTACAAAAAAAATCCCATGAAGAACTCGTTTGTCTATGTCAGTGATTCTTAACCTTATTACTCCCATGCCCCCCTGAGAATTGTCAGGGGAAATTGTGTGCAGATAGACTGAAAAATAACAGCTCACAATAAAGGATATTGTAAATAGGTCCTCAAACATATTCAACAGTGAAAGTTGACTCTTTTGCCGAAAACATTAGTGGGAAAAATCAGACTTTACTGCGGAGGCTCGCGCCCCCCCAGGTTAAGAACCACTGCACTAAACTTTCAACTAACTTCAGACAACAATACTAGCCACACGTGACAATAAACAGCTGAAAATAATGACAATATTTTCCAAATAACTGAAATGTACTGCATTTAATTATTTAGTTTTTAGTTTTATCTTCTTCATCAAAGGTCTGTGCCTTTTATAAAAGACAGAGCTTTTACGTGACAGATGAATGCTAAAGTGTGACTCCTCATCATGTTCAGGCAAGTGCCTAGCTTTCAATCGCTACCAAGATCTGCGAAGAACAAAAGATAAAAGTGTCAATGCTTCCTCTCACCTAGCCTTACTTTCCACTCAACGCCTTATCTTATCTGCACATCGGAAAGTGTGCAGTGCGAACATGAGTACGCATCACTCGGAAGAGAATGCCCTGAACAAATCATTTCACCATGTCCATCCCAGAGAAACAAATCAACCTCGAAAAGTGAACAAGGGGAACTGTGAAATGTTTGTGACACGACTGAAAGACCATTAATTACAAAGAAAACAACTCAATTAAAAAAAAAGCAAGAACTAGACTCATTTCCACACTGTACAGACCTTCCTCACGCGAAGAACGGAATCTAAGAAATACCACCAACATAAACCACGGAACACACACCACACACCACGGAGCACACAACACACACCACGAAGCACACACCTACGAGGGCCACTCCACAGTTATCGCCGCCGTATAGCAGAGGAGCGCCGCCCAGACGCACTACCAGGCCGGACAGCCAACGCTGCACGGCGCCGATGATCAAGTGGTGCAGGAGAAAGATGCTGATTTCTACCGTAGCCATCTTTTGGGGCAGTCGCACGCATTGGATGCTTTTTAACTGCCAATAAACCCGTGTGTGCTACTATGTGTTTTGTTGCTTACCGCGTCCCACTGAATTCAAGAGCTCTTTAATTCAAGAACTCCGTCTGAAAGTTATGATTGAAAGTTAGTTCGCTAAACCGCAGGATTGATCCGATGCAACTAAGTTCTGACATTTTCTTTTAACGTCCAGACCCTTTTAGATTCATGTCATTTACACCAAAAAACACAAAAAAATTAAAAATTTGAAAATCTAAAATAATTATAAAATTAAAAATTTTCAAAAATTATCAAGAATTGAAAAATTAACGCTTATCGCGAGCAAAGGTGTCGCAGCGCAGTGCCAGGGACATCTACGGTCGAGTTCAACTCCACATCAACATTTAGAGTCACACATCACGTCACAAGTAAACAGCTCTTGCTCAACACCTCACCAAATGAGTACTTCTATGAGGCATGCGCCACTTGAGATCACAAAACAGGGCACTCAGAGATACTGTAAAAGTCCACAAGGTAGCGCACTCAACGCACCGGAAAGTTCTGACACAACTGATGGCCGAAATTTCGCTATTACAGTTTGTGAACACATCACAAACTTCAGTCAAATTCTAATGTGACAAAAAAGAGCGTTTCGAAAAGAGGAAAGCGGAAGGCCCCATTTAGTGTGGAGGTAAGGGAACGTGGAATCTATGCAAAAGGGGCATAGAAACAGTAAGTTGAGAAAGAAGTTCATGAAGCAAGATCAAAGTTAAAGAAGAAAGTAGTATGTGCTAAAAAAACAGGACAGCAGTGAACCGAAAAAAGGTGGTCCTTAACATAACAAAATGCACTTTATCTCAACAAAAGAAGGCCTACCTAACTCGCAGCTCGGGCCGTGACACATTTCCCTCCTGGGAGCACCAATTCCCATAGATACGACAGTTGTGTCCCCCGAGGGGCATGGAATACGACGGGAAGGCACCACAACCACAACCCCCACATCACAACTCGGCACTACCACCACCGCCACCTCGCTGCTGGGCATTTCCACGACCTGCTATCAAGCGCAACACGAAAATAAAGCGATAGGACAATTAGAAAAGCAGTTGGTGCTACGAACAACACTCGACTGAGATAAGAGCTCACTGAACTGCATGTAGCTGGGGAGCAGATAAGCGCTGGGTCTAAGTTACGTCGCTTTACACCCAAGGACGTTTGACATTTCACATAAAACACACTTAAATTAGAGAGATAAATGTTATTGTCCGTTATACTTGTATAAGATTACGTATCACTTCAAATAGAGCTGTAAAGTAATTGGCAAAGGTTTGTGAATTACACTTCCATACATCGGCAAGCCGCATAAGTTGTATACAAAGCCCCTGCAGAGGTCAACTCTCAGTGTTCTCTCAGGATTCCTTTTTTAGCACAGACTTTTTCAAAGGACTCTCACACGACTCTCAAGACTCTTCACACGGAAGAGTCTCAGGACTCAGCTCAAGACTCTTCAATACGTTCACTACGTTTCCGCGGTTGTTAACGGTTGGTTTGGTTAGGTTGCGAGTGGGAGAATTGGGAAATCGACTTTACTGCTCTAATACATTATCTTTTTAGGAAACATGAAAATGCAATTGCACGATAACATTTTACCTCTTAGGATAGCAATTATTTTTTAAAGAGATCGCACAACAGATGGAATATCATTCATTTACACCGGTTCGTGAATGGGTCATTCATCAAGTGGGACACATATGGCCCAACACGCGAAGAACGTGTTGAAGTACCTGAAGAGCGCCCAGCCCTTACGACGAGCTGAAGATTAGATTAGATGATTAGTTAGTCTAAGTCTCCCTATCCGCAACAAAGGCGATCCAAAGAGAGGAAGGAGGAAGGCACCATTTAGTATGGAGTTTAGGGAACGCGGAATCTATGCAGAAAGGGCATAGAAACAGTAAGTTGAGAAAGAAGATTACGAAACAAGATCAAACTAAAAGAAGAAAGTAGTAGGTGCTGCAAAACAGGACAGCAGTGAACGGAAAAAGAGCGACGAGCTGAAGGACGCGCCCTTTGAACGCACCTCTCTGGGGGGGAAATTCTACGGCACGACACGTCATCAGAAGCAAATACTTGAGCTTCCGATAACATGAGTGCAGAAACAGTGCAGGCAAATATAAATCAGAAGCCCACAGCGAGAATTCAGAGTAACGAAACAAAAGCGACACAGCAATTTGATGGACAACGAAGTCAGAAGCCAACTAACACAAGATTAGATTTGTAACCTAAATTAGTTTAACTTCCCCCAACCACTACAAAGTTGTTCCATGGATAGGAAGGAACGATTTGGTATGGAATTAAAGAAACGGACAATCTACAGAGAAGGTGTACCTCGATACTCTGCGCATAGATATAGCAAGGTTGAAAAAGTCTATGAAACATAATAATTGTTAAAAACGATGCAGCCAAGTGCTGAAAAAAGGAGCAGCAGTGAACCGAAAAAAAAATATCAACAAAAACTATCCTATTTCAACCGAAGGAAAGCTTCAGCTCGGGCCTCACATCTTCCCCCTGAGGGTACTAATTCCCCTAGATCCAGTAGCTGTATTTCATGTAGAGGGTTTGGACCCAAAATCTTGCACACAACACCCCATACTGAGCCGTCACACTGGACTGGCAATGAGCTCTCGCATTTCCTTGTAATCGATTCCTACCTTTGCCCTATTCTGTGTCTGGCCAGGCGTGCTCAACATTTAAGGAATGTTCCATTGAAACCAACTATCCTCGTTGCTACAGCTTGTCTGCGTTACTTCATTACTGTTACCCTAAGTACTACACTGTGAATGCGTACTTAAGTTGAAGCTGTAATTGTCCGCTCCCATTTAAAAAATGACCGATGATAATTCGCTAAACTCTAACAGGCTTATTAGAACTAGGCTCTAAAGACCTGTTCGCATCTAAATAGGACCGTTTACTGGCACTAGGCAACTACTAGTATTCACGCAGAGTTTTTAATTTAGTTATACTAAAACTTCATGTAAGGAGTAATAACCGATGAAGCAGAATGCTGGAAATTTATCCCTGTATGGGTAGACCCCACATGGAAACCGTCATTTTGCCAGTCAAAGTGAACCAATAAATACGAAACAATGAAGCCTCGTCGCGCTAATAATAAAGCACACGAACTTCAGACTGCACAACTGATACAGATCCCGTTCACTAGCCACCTCCCAGGCACCAGTGGGCAAGAACTAGAAGGTCAAGGTCCACTGACGCGGTCCCAGCCCTTGCTCCAGTTGGCGGCGGCCACATCCAGCGCTCCAGACCACTGGATTAGATTACATGTTAGTTTGAGCCTCCCAACATAACCGCTAAAATAAGAGTTCCGAAGAGAGGAAGGCACCATTTAGGATGGAGGTAAGGGAACGCGGAGTCTATGCAGAAGAAGCATAGAAACAGCAAGTTGAGAAAGAATTTTATGAAACGAGATAAAAGTTGACGAAGAAAGTAGCATGTAGGAGCTGAAAGACAGGGCAGCAGTGAACTGAAAAAAGGTGCTCCTTAAAAAAACGAAAATACATTTTACTTCAACAAAGAGAAGGCCTTCCTAACTCCCAGCGCGGGCCCTCACACATATTCCTCCTGGGAGCGCTAATTCCCATAGATACAATAGTTATCCCCTGAGGGGTTCAGATCACTTGAAATGCGAGCACTTTGCGCCTGACCAGTCTCGCACACAGCCTACGTAGAGTCCAGTCTGCCGGGCCTAAAATACCTTCCACGCTAGGTCCAGAGTACAGCTAGGCTGTGCACAATCACAGATAAAGAATGACGTTCGTGTGTCTGTCTGCCGGCTGCTGCATTGATTGCAGTATCGCCGGAGCTTATCGTCCACGTTTTGAAACGACGAAAAAATTCTCCAAGAATCATAACCATCGCTTAATTGAGACCCTAAACCACGCCATGATGGTCTTACTCACACTCCAGAACTCGAAAAATAGGACTATTACCGCTGTACTACATACTTTCCTCACTCTCCAACAAAAAAAATTGTGAAAGAAACGTAGTATCACAAAGACGAGTACATGGGACACAAAATACGTAAAGATAAAAAAATAACTCAACTAACATCAGACTGACTGGCGCACTAAGCGCTGGTTATTAGCTCACGGCAAAGCACGCCCATTGCAGGATATGCAGGATAATGGAAATGCACCAGTACTGTAGTGAGTGTACGGCAGAGGACGGAAGCTGGGAGCTGACCTCGTGTTGCTCTGAAACTCTTCCTCTTCTTCAGCGATAGGATGCAGGGAAAAGGGATTAGAAATTAGACGTCAGTTTGAGCCTCCCTAACCGCTAAAAAAAGCGTTCCGAAGAGAGTAAGGAGGAAGGCACCATTTGGTTTGGAGATGAGGGAACGCGGAATCTATGCAGAAAAAATAAGTTGAAGATGAAGTTTATGAAATAAGATAAAAGTTGAAAAAAGTGGTGGGTGCTGAAAAACATGACAGCAGTGCGCTGAAAAAAATGTGGTCCTTAACATAACAAAAAACATTTGATTTTAACAACAAGAAGGCCTACCTAACTCTCTACTCGGGCCCTCACATTTTCCTCCTGGGAGCGCTAATTTCCATAGATCCAATGGTTGCGTCCGCCTGAGGGGAAATGAACACGAATGAACACGAAACACGGCAGAAATTTACGGAAAATGAACAGAAAACACACGGCACAATTCACAGAAATTTGCCTGGGAGCTGCGAGAGCTCTGCACACGGGACCCGACAAAAGGGCGTCAACGCACAGGATCGGGCACCCGTAACGAGTCCGGCGCCCGTAACGCTTCCTGTTGGCACACATTCAGTGCAAAAACAGATTTCCTTGCTAGATAAAAAAAGTTACGCTTTACCTCCCCCCAGATAATCCTAATTAAACTCAAGCTCCGAGAGGACGATTCGTTCGAACTGAAATGACTTCAGCGAGAAGAGGAGCAGGAAGTGCCCCAGATCGTAAGTTAGCAAAAGCCTATGCCTAAATGTAAAAAATGTGTTCCCTTTAGTAGGAAAACAACCATTGGTATGGAATTAAGGGAACAGGAAATCTATGCACAAGAGTGTCCCCATACCGGATGCCTTGCGTTTAGAAGGAACAAGATTGAAAGAAGTATGTGAAACAAAATGGAAGTTTAAGGATAAATAAGTGCTGAAAAAGTACTGCAATAACCGAAAAATGAAGGCCTATAACAAAAGAAAAATCTATTTCATTTGAACGAAAGGAAAGAAGCCTACTTAGCCTTCATCTCGGGAACTCGCAACTAATTCCTGTTAGTTTTTGACTCAGTTCTAATAACGTGCGAATTTAACAAGTTTCAACTAATTCTATTAAGTTTAAATTAGTCCAATTAGTTAATTTAATCGGTTGATTTAGTTACTTTCATTATTTTAATTAGCATAATTAGTCGTATCCCCCTGAAAAGAAACAGGAAGCAAGAATTGCAGGTATCAAAATGAAATAAATTTGCAGCATATCTATCAGTTTCAATTGTACGCAAAAACAAACGGAAATGCAGCGACATCTGCTAATGTATATTTCATCTTGAAAATCAGGATAAGATAAATAAATGCATCCACTGGAAGCAACCAATATGCTTTCAATAAAACCAGGTCTGCCAAACCTTGGCCCACAAACACTCCATACCTGGGCAATAAAATTTATATATAAATAAATATATATAAATAAATATATATATATAAATATACATAAATATTTATATATATATAAATATATGCATAATATATATATATATATACTCGTATTATTGAAAGCATATTGGTTGCTTCCAGTGGATGCATTTATTTCTTTTATCCTGATTTTCAAGATGAAATACACATTAACAGTTGTCGCTGCATTTCCGTTTGTTTTTGCGTACAATTATATATATAGACCGCAGAGGCAAACCTAAAAGCTTTCGGGCAATTCCCGTACTCGTAGCAGCAAGATCTGTACGGCTGTGGAACTCTTCATTGGAGAGCTAAATACCACTTGCTCCTGCAAGGTCCTTCTCTTGACGTGAACCTATAAAAGCATGGAATTACTAACAAACAGTACACTCATAGAATTCCTTTACAGTTCGAAGGACTATCCTCAAACATCGATGAAGAAGTGCAGGGTTATCATTAAGGAACGACGATATTTCAAGGCTATATTTCCTAAGCGAGCATTTATCCCCCGTCCGTTTTCATTGAGGAACGACTATTATTCAAGACTATAATTATATCCTCAGTTAGCATATATCCCCGCCCGCCTCTTTCTCAAGAAGCGTAGAGTTACCATTAAGGAACACCGATATTTCAAGGCCATGTTTGAGTGATACATGGCCAGGTCCGCCTCCCTCGTCTACAATGACATCACGAGCGCAAATATCAGTGGGCCGACACAGCCTTGCGTCCCACCCCACACGACCCAATTAACACGTTCACGACGCATTAGGACACATGCGTTCCACAAGATTATAGGTTATAGGTTAGTTTAAGCCTCCCTAACCGCTACAAAAAAAAGCGTATCGAAGAGAGGAAGGAGGAAGGCACCATTTAGTATGGATATTAGGGAATACGGAATCTATGCAGAAAGGGCATAGATACAGTAAGATGAGAAAGAAGTTCATGAAACAAGATAAAATTTGAAGAAGAAAGTAGTGGGTGCTGAAAAACAGGACCGCAGTGAACCGAAAAAAGTGGTCCTTGAAATAGAAAAAAAAAAAAACATTTTATCTCAACAAAAAGAAGGCCTACCTAACTCTCAGCTCGGGCCCTCACACATTTCCCCCTGGGAGCGCTAATTCCCATAGATACAATAGTTGTATCCCCCTGAGGCGGACACATGCACACCACGAGGTGAATTGCTCGTTTGTGAACCGAACTAAATGAATAATATTTCACACTATTTTGCGACCTCTTTGTTATGGAATGTTATCGTCCGATGAAAATATTACTGTGTACTTTTATTATGAACATAACTTACGAAGGTTGGAAACTTATTCGAGCAGGTACGTCGATTTTCTCAGTCTGTTTATACAACCTAACCAAATGAACTTCACGACCCGCGCAATCGTGGTCAACGTGTCAACACGTTCACGACGCGTTAGGCCACATGCGTACCGCCAGGTGAATTGCTCATTTGCATACCGGCAAAAATGACTAGCAATTTTAATTATTTCACTACATTTTTCGAAACAGATTCCAGCACACGAGGTAGAATATTGTCGTGCTATTATGTTCTTCACACTTTTTAGGAATGATAAGAACGAATTTGAGTAGTATGGTCTTTATAAATCTTGCTACTCACACCCGTAGCAACTCCACAAACGTAGTCACCGTATAACACGCACAACATGCGGGCACTTGGCATACGAGGTAAAATACTTTCGTACAATCATGTTTTTCACACTCTTTACAAAGGATAAGAACGGATTTTAGGTGCACATACAGTCTGTTTTTCAATTCAATTCTACCACTCACAACCGTAGCAACTCCACAAACGTACCCAACGCGTTAACACTGTCACCAACTGCTGCTAATTGCAGTAGCCTAGCTACTAACGTGTACGAAGTGTAACAATTTATTGGATTAATTATTGGCACTAATTTCAATAGGTAGGACCGCATTGTAGTAACTGCTGCATTCATTCCTGCGTCGCGCAATCGATGGGTGAAATTCCATGTTATTTACTTTGCTCTGTTTTCCTTGTTTTAGCGCAGCACACAAGAGGCGGGCACGCAGGCCGTTCAGCACCGCATGTCGTCACGCTAACGAGGAAGGGAGGCGGGCGTGGCAAAAGTGGCATAAGCACCAAAACAGCGGTGCTCAGGTGGACCTTCGGCGGCAAACATTTCCTTGTACGCAGCGCACTTCACCACACAATGCTTCTTCGGTCACACTCACACCACGCGCGTCATTTGAACACCCAGAGTGGTGTGAGAGGACGGTCAACACTTCACCAGTTTACACCGAACATGCCGTCTAGAAATAACCAAATCTCCAGGAAACGTGCCGCAAGTTAGCTATTACGATACATGTGTATATATAGCGCGACCACCTCAACCATACGCGTACTAAGTTTAATGCGAAATTTCAATGCGAAACGGATACCCGGGATTCTCATGCTGCACTGCAGCACGCGAACCGCCATGGGTTAAATTAAAGTTCAGTATTCAACTCTAATTCAAAGTCAATTCTAGCGAGCGATTTTGAAAATAGCAAATTAACTGGATCGTGCCTTAATTTAGCTTTGAACAAGTATTTTTGAAAATCGAGTTTATTACTACTGGTCGGTCATTAGCATTATGAAAATTCCCTCCGTGTACCACCGGTGGCTCACATGGCGGTTAATTAACGTGGTAACGAAGAAGACGAAGTAAAGCAAATAAAATGAAATTGCACACATAAATAAAGCCACGCAGAAATGAATGCAGCAATTACTACAATGCGTTCTTACCTATTGCAACTTGCGCCAATAATAAATCCATTAAATTATTATACTTAGTACACGTTAGTAGCAAGGCGACTACAATTAGCAGCAGTTAGGAATTAGAGTATCGTAATTTGCGGTAGCTGCAACTAATTAGAAACGACAGCTGGAGCTGAAGGCTCATTTTTACCAATGAAAACAAATGAGAGTGAGGCCCCCCCACACGGGAGTAAGGCCCCACACACAGGAGTG
>JACJUY010005787.1:32330-56720 GCA_014220935.1 Platorchestia sp. MABIK
GGGAGTGAGGCCCCAATAAATGTTAGGCAGAAATTTGCGGCCCGGAAACGACAGAAGACAAGGCCTCTTCAGAGTGACATAGGCGCGGCAGAGCAAACATTGGTATCAGCGCCCGAAATGGTTGGAATATCCTACACTCGTAAACATCAATTGAGCCACACGCTATGTGTGTGCACCGTGCTCACTTTACACGCTCCGCTCACACCACCACTGCTGCGCGTGACGGTACTGATATCCTTCGCGTCCAGCGGGGCAGTTGGCGGCAGCCTTCGCGTCCAGCGGGGCAGTTGAAGGCAGACTTTACAAGCCGATCCCTAGTTGGCATTTGTTATTGCAACTCAGACCACGTCCAAGTCCCTCCTTTCACCCGTTATCCCTCCCTTCCATGGTCAACAAATAATTCGATTGTGGCGCATACTTACTGTTCTAAAGTCACCACCACTGCAGCAATGGGCATCAACAGCACTGCAGCAACACCAACACCACACTCATGTTACACCACGCATCACAGAGCAACAAAAAAAGGCAACTTCATTACTGCCACACAATGACGTGGACTAGAAGCCCTAGACATTTTCCTCCTCTCTTTAGGGAACACACTTTTTGTCATCAGGATAGGCTTGAATTAATTAATACGTTAACTGCGATGGGTTAAATTGAAGTTCAATATAGAACTCAAATTTAAAATCAAATCTTGTTGAGAAATTTTGTTAGTAAAAAACATTAACTGGGTATATCAAATATCATCAACTTTTTAAAAGTTTGATGAAAATTTTCAGTTGACCCAAGGATGGATGGGTCGTTTCGTAGCTGGAAAAACTTAAGCACGATTCACCGTATCACAAGCAACGCGCGAATTTTCTTTACATACACTTATGGCTAATGCCAAGATACAAGCATTCTGAAATTGCAAGCAACATGTTAACTTTCTTTCCACACACTTATGGCTATGACCACGTCCCCCCCAAGCTCACTGTGCAACGGTGCGGCGGCGGCACACACGGCCCGCGTCTTGGACCGCCTTGGGAAAGGACCATTGAGGAGGAGAGACCGCAGAGACAGCCTGGGGAAGCCGGTCACTCCGGCCCCACTGTTGCTGCTGCCGCCACCCCCACTCGACGGGGATGGGATGCTTCTGTTTGAGCGAGACATCGCTCGACCACCTCAAAATTCACTGTTTTTTTCGTTTTCTTTGTGGCCTAGCCTTTGAGTCACAGCTAACTTATACACAAGACTTGGACAAGTCCGACACTACAGGCACCTGCACACAAAAATAAAGGGGCTGAGAAATTTCAGGTACAAGAACAGCTTTACTGAAGTACTTCAATCGTAAAGATCAATGTAGGGATGAGGAGCAGAATAGGTCCATCAGTTTTGTGCATATTCTGGAGTTCATTAGTATAAAACTGTAAAAACATAAGTAAGCTGTAATTAAGGGGCGTTGTTGAAAGGTTTCTGCACACACATATATGGGGAAGTTCATGCATAAGTACAAATTTCCTATGAGTTATATTCTATTATTGTGATGTCAGCAATGATACAAGCTGTCGCCATTTTATTGCCATAGGCATTTCACTCTACATTTTGACATTGCCTTGCACACACTATTTATTCAGCTGCTAGGTATGGAAGTCATACTTTCTTGTATGGAAAGACGAATGAGTATCCAGCCATAAAAAAAAGACTCTCATTAACATAGTTCAACTTTAGTTGCGAGTGTGACAATGTGAAGCGGAAGAAACCTACAACTGTGTCTTCACAAGCCAACTTGAAGTAGCACAAACAGCATCCTTGTTTTCTCTTGAACTTTAATATGAATGAAAGGGAGCAATGATGGAGGGGCAGATTGAAAACTCATCTGTCAGGTGTTGAAACAAGCCAATAGGAATGAACACTCGGATAACTAAGATTTAAGATACAAATCTTCCAATGAAGAAAATGCATAACACAGGCAGCCTTGATCGTAGTTACTTTTGCAAGAAATGAGGAGTTACGTCTGTACTGCTTCAATTCTGGTTTAATTGTAGTACAGCACAACCAAAAGAACTACTCGTATGTGTACCAGCAGGCAAAAAAACTTTGGTTAGACGAGACAAGACGGAAAGGGCGAAAAGATGACCTCGTTAAAAATTAGTCAATAAAGATGATTTCTAAGCAGAATTTTATTCAACAGTGAGCCAAATTGAGATCCATCAGACATGGACTGGAATGCCAAAAATGAGCTTAGGTTGTAATTTACCAGTAACTTCAAAGGTTAATGACATGCAGAGCAGCCCACACTATCGCAGTCTGGCCTAGCCACAACTGTGCAACAATGGCAAAGAAGCTAATAATTTTTCATCGCTGATGATGAGAACAGTACAAAATTATTTAAATTAAGGCAACTCATCTATGATGGTCTTTCCAGCCACATGAAGGTGAGAAACATGGAAGGGTTAGAATGAGCTAGATTGAGACCAGCAAAATGGGAGATGGAACAGTGCTGCTATAGCTTGAGGTCTCCCGCAATATATTGCCTACTCAATGACGAATAGAAAATTGAACATTCTAATTACAACATATTAAAAGAAGAAAGGTTAAATTAAATATGTTTTATGTATTTCCTAGGTCCTACCACTACCAGCTAGGTATAGATTTTGTGCTCCAGTGTGGTAGACCTCATGCTATAGCAGCACCAATACTCACATGGGGATTAGAAGACAGAACTGGGAAGCAAGGAAGGAGATCATCATTTCAAGTAGACACAAACATCTATTATCAAGTTAAAATGGCACAGCATTTGGTTTCCTTTACTAAGATGCTCCCTCACACGTTTCGTGGATATGTGGTTAAGACGCAATCTCCCATACATCAGGGGGATAAGATTTTGGCCCAGTAATTTATGTTTATGTCTTTCATTTGTTTTTTAGCCCTAGTCATGATTTCATGTTATAGAAGTGTTTTGTTCTTTCTTGGATTATAACTGTAATATACATACAGTACTACATTATCATAGGTGACTTTGGAGCTTATAAACGTTTGTACTGTACTTAGGTGTGTTCCGACTTGCACTAAAATTTGAGTTTCAACATATCATAAGAACAGATCTCCGTTGTAAACCAAGGACCCTCTGTATTTTATAATGACAGTCTTTTGTTCAGTGTCACAGCATCCAGTGAAATTCAGTTATACTGATATGAGAAGGTGAGATACTGAACAATCTTGCTTTAGAAGACTTTGATGCAACAAAACTTGCTGTGTGACTTTGCAGCAGACAATGCCATGATAAACAAAAAATAAGTAATTCAAAAACTTTTCCTGAGAAACATATTGCAGTGACAGAAATTAAAAAAAGTACTAACATCTAACAGGCACATTTTATTCAATAATCTTTTCTATAAATTCAACAGACGTTCTAATATGCATTTTACGTTAATGAGAAGGTGAACACATACTTTTGCATTTCATTTTCATTCAGTCAACCAAGATATTGACTACTTCAAGAAATACTCATCTTAAAATAATTCATTATACCATCTTGTGCACTGAAGAGAATGTTAGCCTTGAAAAGAGGTAAAGAGCTCATTTGCCTTGATAGTTATGCCCCTCTTGATGAGTGCTGTATCTCATCAATGTGGGCACTGAATTAATAAACTGCCTTAGAGACAGCTCTGTCACCTCAAATAAAGCAATTACACAGCATGCAGACAGGGTATAATGACCCAGCCATCCTCCCACCTCTGGGTGTGCTCTGATCATGTCTTATGCAGTATGGGACATCAAAGCCAAGGGGTCAAAAATTATTCTTTATACTTCATCATTCAAAAGACTTGAAAAAGTGAAGAATCATTTACAAGATGTAAATAATTTATTGTCATTCATTTTCATCAGTTTTCATTCAAAGATACAAAATCAATATCATAAATTTGAAAAAGCTAAACCTGAAAGTCATGCAAATTCTTGTCTACAACTAGCTAAGATTTTACAAGCTATATCACATCCAAGTCTTATGCAAAAAACATGCACCCAAGTCTTGAACTAATTGACTGCATTTAAAAAAATAACTCTGTAACAAACACAGATCTGCATCATTCTATTCAAACATCATGGAATCAGACACCTTTTGAATTCTTTTTCTTTCAATTTTGAATGAAACTTTTACCATAGACTTCATCCACCTGGAGTCTTCATCTATATGAAGTCTACAGTAGAAGTCAATGGTCATAGACTTTTGTTTATAAACCAAACAGAAAACCAAGTGGTGTAATGTTGGAAGCAAGCAGCTTGCGGGTACAAAGCTGTACGTTTGAGCCTCAGTAGTTGCTTAGCAAGGATACCAGTTTTTCTCTATGTAGTTAATAACAAGAAAATCTAAAACACAACAGAGCTAAAGAACATAACATTTAGCTTAGCATCTAAAACTTTGGTAACATCCATCTGTGTTTTTTTAACTCAAAAACCTAAATCCTTTATACATTATGCACAAAGTTTATATGTGCATGTCTTGAACTAAATGGTGATCATCATCCAGAACAGTGAGTATGATTCAACGATTTGGCTACTAATGTGCCACACAGAAATCCTGTAATTATTCTTCAGCAATAACTATACTCTAAGTCTTACTAAAAAATATTACACGTTTTCATTTCAGTCCTATTTACTTTTAGTTAGGATATCTCAACTTACATTGACACTTGTACACATTCCGAAATTGAGCAGCATGAAGAATGCACTGCTGCAGCTGTGCGCGCGCTTATCATTTACGCTAAGACACCTTTCATTTCATACCAACCCTCCTGGCATCAGAGCTGAATTTTATACAGCAGATCAGCTGTTTACATGTATAATTCTGGAGCCTAACAAATTTTGGGAGAAAAAATATTTTTAACAACTAAAAACTTTCTGATTGAAGAGTATTATTGAAATTCTTCTAGATGCTATGTAATTCTATTAAAACATAAATGCAAATTTTGAAGTTCAAAGTTTGAACAAAATCTACCATACAATCACTAAAGATAGTTGTTTAATGCTGCTAATGCATTAAAAGATTTAGCTATTAATTGCACTACACTAGAATATGGTAACATAACATACAGTAGAGTGTCAAAATTGACCTTATACAATTCTATCAATGCATTTCCTCTTACACTAAAATTTTTGTGGTTTAAAATCTTTCCAAGACTCATTTCTGTTTGTGCTTCATTCAAATAAGGATGGAGAAATATAACAATTTGCATAGTAGGTAAATGTGCTGTTTGAGCTGGGAAAAATATAAGACCTTATTTACAATACATGGGCTGTTGAGCAGAATGCAAATTTTAGACTACTAGAACAGCACACTTTCTCAGCCATAACTAATTAATAGTTTCAACTATTTCAGTAACAGAGGACTACATTTGGCCAACAATGTAATTGATTTTGGTTCAGCAATCCTAGACTTATAGTCTGCAATGGAGCATCCTGGTTCAGACATAGCTTGCAAAAGCTTTGTTTTGAAATATTGCCTATTTTTAAAAAATGATTAAATAAGCTTAATAATACTACTAAAATCTTTCACTGAAAATTTTAGAAACAAAGATTCTCTTCTCTTCATGATGGAAAAATTTACGTTTGTAAAGATAAGAGATAACACATTTGTTTTTAATATCACAGCACTAGATCCCTGAATCGAGCACAGCTCTTTGCACACAGCATTATAGCACTAGCCACCTCATTCCACAGATGATCCAGAAGAGCAAGTCTTCCTGGTTCTCTAGGCATAAGTTAGGAAGTTCTTCAAGGGCAAATAACATTCGACTGAAGCCTCATTCACCCATAAAAAACAATGATGCCTATTCTCTTTAAATCTTTGAATTTAACTAAACTTAAGTATATTCATGATTAATTATCAACAGACGAGGAATTCTACATTAGCTTTCCAAGCTGCTATCATTCAACATGTTTTATCAGCAACTTTTCGATTCACGATAACACCTGTAACTGAGACAGATCGTCGTCGCCATTACTGATCGAAGAAAACGAAAATATTTGAGCAAGTTTCCAAAAAAGTTTTTTTGCATAACTTCCTTATATAATTGATCATTTTCCAAACTTCAAAATAGATTTATCATTATTGTAATATATTATGAACAAAACACTACTAAAACAATGTATATTGTTAACAGTTGTCGTAGAAAATGGTAATACTCACAGCTGATATATTTTAAGGAGAACTGTCTAAAAACCGAAGCCCACTCCACTACAACTCGTTCATCTAACAGCATTCGATTCCCAAAAGATTTTTGGCGTCTCTCAAGGATTTATTCTTAGTCCACAAGTGTCATTTTTTGTATAATTAGTTTTTCTCTAATGCCATCAAACTCACAAATCTCCATGCATGCATATAATGATCAGATTGCGGTGAGTTCTGTGGCAGAACTGTCTTCTGTGTTATGTGGAACCTATTAAGTGCCCTGAAATCATGGTGTAACCAAAATAGTCTCAAACTAAACGGTAAAAAACGCGATACATAATTTTAGGACCCACAGATGCAATTGCAAAATTCTAAGTCTGACTTTATATGTAGGAAGAGGTAAAATTGAGCCGGTAGAAAATTTTAAGCATTTGGTTCAATCAAGATTTGTCCTTCAAATCTTAAGAAGAAAATTTGAAAACATTAGTGTTTTTCATAGTACAAAATGTATGCTCGACAAAAAATCTAGATGATTATTAGCCAGTCAATTTCAAGTGTTATCACGTTTAACTATTGGTGCCTAGTGTGGGGAGACACACCACTATGTCTTCAAAAAGAATTTTAAAAAATTATGAATTTTGCGGTCGAGTAGGTATGCAACGGTAAATTCAAGAAGAGCAATCATACAAGCAATCGCATCGTACATGCATTAGTAATTGATAGAGTAAATAGAAATTCTTAACTACTTTCGGTATGTACTGCAGCATTTCAATTATTGTTGAGACGCAAAATGTCGTGGTATTTTGGTTTTTAATTCTTTCATTGTTTGAGGGGTTTTGACTCTTTGTGGAAGTTTGTTTCACAGTTAGGCACTTGATATTGACCGGGCTTTTAGCTTTAGTGAAAGTGAATTACAATGCTTTGTGGGTGAAATGGACTTGCCTTTTCACACGATAAACTTGCAACAATTTCTCACCGTATGATACTTGAACACAAGTGTGCACCAATAAGAAATGACAAACTATTACGACACAAAGCTAGCAAAATTAGTGAAGAATACGAAACACAACAATGAAACAAATAATTACTTTGAGCCAATATAACTGTGGTGTGAATTAGTATTTACTTTCGTTTTTGATTCTCAATCTTTTGCTAGACGGCTATTATAATACCAAAGTACGTTTATCAATTAAAGGTCATCACGCTAAGACGTTATAAAAATCTGCGTCATATATTTTGTACACGAGCTTTATAGCATAAGCTGCTTTTTTCCTTCTTTTTTCTCAATAATTACATCCCGTCAAGTGATGTTAGTCGTTCAAATTAAAGAAAAAATAATAATTTCGTGTTTGATTGCTTGTAGATTTCACAGACGAAGATTGTAAACAGAGACATCAGTGATCGATAAAAATGTATAAAGATGATCAAGTTGTGTATGACTTTAAGTATGCATACAACTAAGTATGTGGAAAAGCATATGTTCAAGTAAGGGGAACAACCATGACTTCATGGAGTGTCTTGGATGGCAAGAGTCACATTTCCATACAGGGGCATTTAAAAGTTGCTTTATTCCCATCAATCAAGCCTGATACTTATCATCTTGTACATCAGTTTCTCATACGCCTTATAACTTACACCAGGCCATGACGGTTACCCCCGGTCATGCCGGTACCCGTTTCCAACACCTGGGGAGAGTGGGGGAGAGAAACCGGGGGAGAAACGGGGATAAATCACCGCACGGCATTGCCGGGATTCGAACTGTCGACATAAAGCAGCGCATTTCTTTTCGGTAGACGCATCACGCAGCGCTAAAACCTACAGTGGGAAGGAAATTGAAAAATACACAACAATGGCCTGGAAATAAAACCTGTATTTATAAAAATATGAAGACTTGACACATTCTACCCACATAAGAAACGTTCATAAGTTAGTAACTATATTTACTTCGTAGAAAGTTTGATAATAACTCAGAGTACGTCACCTTTGAGACGAAAGAACGAACTTTCTATAAGAACAATGAAAAGAAATATTTAAGCCCCAAAAGAACCTTCATCACTCTAAAAAGTGCCAATGTACTGTTATAAATAAACGCAAGTTTATCATAATTTAACGCCATAAAACGTCTCACCCAATGGATCACATAAAGTAACCCACATCAACTAAGAATTGATCCATTTTTGTGTCCCTGAAATAAGGATCGACCTAGGAATCTCAAGTTAATCACTGGATTTTCCGAGTTGCTCAGGTCACCGTCACGATGGAATTAAAAGTAAGAGTTAGCAAATCCCTTTTTTGTGGAGGATGTGCAGTGAATGACCAAACTTCTGCCGCACGAAGTATGTCAGTATACAGAAATGGTGAAGTTGCTCGTAGCACAAGCAACGATCATACGGCCCATGTTCACCAGCGATCATACGGCCCATGTTCAGCAGCGATCATACGGCCCATGTTCAGCAGCGATCATACGGCCCATGTTCAGCAGCGATCATACGGCCCATGTTCAGCAGCGATCATACGGCTCACGTTCAGCAGCGATCATACGGCTCATGCTCAGCAGCGATCATACAGCTCACGTTCAGCAGCGATCATACAGCTCACGTTCAGCAGCGATCATACAGCTCACGTTCAGCAGCGATCACACAGCTCACGTTCAGCAGCGATCATACGGCTCATGTTCAGCAGCGATCATACGGCTCATGTTCAGCAGCGATCATACAGCTCATGTTCAGCAGCGATCATACAGCTCGTGTTCAGCAGCGATCATTCACACAGCTCATGTTCAGCAGCGATCATACAGCTCATGTTCAGCAGCGATCATACGGCTCATGTTCAGCAGCGATCATACGGCTCATGTTCAGCAGCGATCATGAGGGCCCCCTCCCGTACATGTCATCAAATGTACTTCAGCGATCATACAAACTTCTGTCGACTCGTCAAATGAACTTCATCTTCATAGAAATGATCTCCACGACGGCACTAGCCACCAAGAAGTTATACAAAGTTTTCAACGGCATTATCAACAAAGATTCAACTACAAAAAATAACAGCTTAATCAAAATGGGATGCAACGGTCAAATAATAATTTCACGATGGGGTATTAATAAATCATGCAATGAAGCTAGCGTCCGGAAATTCATTTCCACGTGGTAGAATGTTTATCTTTTACGGCAAAGGAGAAATAAAAATCCAGTTCTATGAGCTGCAGCAAGGAAGCTCTGCACTAATCATGTCCATTACAGGGTCAAATTTTCAATAACAAGGAAGATATTGGCAAAGGCCTATGATTGCGTGAAAGAAACTGAAATTGAAAAAAATTTTACCATTTTTTCTTTGAAGTACAAATACAATAAAAAACTCAGTTAACGACAACTCCGGTCAAAGACCATTTAGTTGTGGCTTCGGTTATTCTAGCAAAGTTAATTTTGTAATCATGCAATGATGACTTTGCAGTAATGATACAAGGCTATTTTTAAGTGAAGGAAATAAAACCAAGCCAAATCTACGAATGGTAGGTAAATGACAAGGTAAATCTTGGTGAGCAATATCAACCCAATGAAGTTTGCTTCACATGCAAACAAAGTTTAGCTGCATAAGATGCTACTCTAAATCTCTGCTGATACGAACTTCATAAAATACACAAGCCACAACCCTCTGCACAAAAAAAAATTCTCAACAGTTTTAAATACGGCATAAACGAAACTTAATACATTCTCAAAACATGTCGATGGGACAACTATTTGAAAAAGGAAAGGAACTATTGGAAAGGAAAAAAATTTAATCACAAGTTACATTAAAAACCAGCTCAAAAAGGTACCCAAAATAAATAGCACGAGTACGGATAGATATGAATCAATCATAAGTTACATTACAAACCAGCTGACCACAAATCACACAAAAGTGCACACGGATAGACACGAATCAATCATAGTTACATTATAGACCAGCTGACCACAAATCAAAGAAACAAGGTGTACGGATGGACACAAAGAACAAAGCCAGACTGCGGCGCTCATTTTTTCTTCTTTCCAGGCTTGCCAGGAGCGGAGAGAGATGCGGGGTCCACCCCGAGTGCAGTCGCCAGCTGCGCCTTGCGCTGCAGCAGCTCCGCCACCGCAGCAGACACCGCCTCCTTGCTCGCCCCGCTGCTCTTCAGGCCGCGCACCACCTCGCCCTGCGGCCGTCATCATAACATGTTAGTTGGAGTCCCCCTAAAAGCAACGTGCCAAAGGGGACGGAGGGAACCGCAACTTAACCGATCCAAAGAGAGGAAGGCACCATTAGGAATGGAGTTAAGGGAACGTGCTTCATTTCAAACCACGCACAACTTCGCCCTGGGCCAGTCGAGATTAGATGTTAGTTGGAGCCTCCCTAAAAGCAACGTTCCAAAGAGAGGAAGGAGGGAACTGCAACAAAGGAATCCCAAGAGAGGAAGGAGGGAACTGCAACAAAGGAATCCCAAGAGAGGAAGGAGGGAACTGCAACAAAGGAATCCCAAGAGAGGAAGGAGGGAACTGCAACAAAGGAATTCCAAAGAGAGGAAGGAGGGAACCGCAACAAAGAAATTCCAAAGAGAGGAGGGAGGGAACTGCAACAAAGGAATTCCCAAGAGAGGAAGGAGGNAGAGGAGGGAGGGAACTGCAATAAAGGAATTCCAAAGAGAGGAGGGAAGGAACCGCAACAAAGAAATTCCAAAGAGAGGAGGGAGGGAACTGCAACAAAGGAATTCCCAAGAGAGGAAGGAAGGAACTGCAACAAAGGAATGCCAAAGAGAGGAGGGAGGGAACTGCAACAAAGGAATTCCAAAGAGAGGAGGGAGGGAACTGCAATAAAGGAATTCCAAAGAGAGGAGGGAGGGAACTGCAACAAAGGAATTCCCAAGAGAGGAA
The DNA here is from genome assembly GCA_014220935.1 of Platorchestia sp. MABIK. Classification (NCBI taxonomy): domain Eukaryota; kingdom Metazoa; phylum Arthropoda; class Malacostraca; order Amphipoda; family Talitridae; genus Platorchestia; species Platorchestia sp. MABIK. Next base: position 43,368 of record JACJUY010005787.1, read on the forward strand.
GGAGGGAACTGCAACAAAGGAATTCCAAAGAGAGGAAGGAGGAACGCACCATAAGGTATGGAGTTGAGGGAACATGGAATTTTCGGTTCAGCAGTGAACCGAAAAAAGATGATTTGTAACATAATACTTATTCGATTTCAACAAAAAAGCCTACCTAACCTTCAGTTCGAGACCTCACATATACCCCCTTGGAAGCTGTGGGAGTCAAATTACAACTTTTTATCCATTTCCAGACCTCTAGTTACCCACCCTTTGATCTAGTTGTCTCTATATTAAACTTTTATTTAAAAAACAGGCAAATGTTCAGAGGCGGTGATACGCTTCGGTCATTTACATGCAGTGAAATAAGTTGTTGGGAACGCAACTGCTTCATGCTACACGAAAACCACTTGAAATAGTTTCTATTTTTTGTGTTTATTTCAAAACCGTAGCCCTTCACTGCACGTTTCTTATTTTCAAGAATAGCCCACACGGCACCAAAATGATGCAGAAGCAACGTAACGGGTGTGGTGATGCAGAGCTATCACACTTCCACGATTTTGGAGAAGAGTCTAAGAGCATCTCATAAAGGACCATGCAAACATCAACCAAATGTCGTACAGAGCTCTGTCAGATGCTTCAACCAAATGTAGCACTCTGTTGAATGCTTCAACAAAATGAAATACAGGACTCAGTTATTCGATTTACATGAAGCAGATAGCATATAATGGAGTACTGCAGCACTTATAATGGAGTACTGCAGCACACACACAAGGATCAGCACTAAGCACACACCTGCTCCGTGACGAGCGCCTGTAGCCTCTCGGTCTCAGCTGATGTGGGCACGCCGTTTGCCACCGGTACCTCTGTAGATGCCAGCATGGATTATTATAAATATTTTATGGTATTATATAATAATTATACTATTATTTTATTGTTTATGGCCGCTTCTCCACCGAGAACCCCAGCTAATAGCAGCCAGCACTGATGGAGTTACTAGACGCGGCCACTTTATATCGACTAACCTAAATGCAGGATTCATTGCACCAGCGATCAAGATTAATGAGGTCCAAGTAGATGTGATTTGCTGAAAATAATTTTATTCTTAAAATATAAGTCAGCATCAACATTTGAACAAAGTTAAAAGTAAAAAGATGCATATTTTCATATACATGTTTGGTGGAACAAGGCCTTAAGTTTAGTCAAAAACAAAGGACTCTGGTTACCTTACGGCGCAATCGTCAGAATTGTTATTTTCATGGCATGTCACCGCTAAATTGCAGACAAAACAGCCCGACTCACACCTCACCTCACGCTTCACTGCATGAGCACAAGAATGCCAGGATATCTTCTCACAAAAGAGTACGCTTTGACTATCATCCGAATGCTCAGACTCAAATTTGACCAACCCTAATTACACAGGAAAACCGCACGAAGGTCCAGCATTCATTGCCCTAATCACGGGCGTTATTTTCTAACATAGCACTAAGTAAACCATTTGTTGCTCTACTCACAGCCGTTATGTTACGGCATAGTACTAAGTACGCTGTCCTCACGGGCGTAATTTTTAGGCATAGCACAAAGTACATCTACTTACAGACGTAATTTTTAGGCGTGGTACTACGTATGATCCACTCACAGGCATAATTTTTAGGTATAATACTGATTCATTCCTCTACTCACGGGCGTAATTTTTTTGTTTTTTGTCCTTGGCAGGTGCAGGAGGTGGGGTGCCCTGGGCGAGCGCGAGCCGCTGCTTGAGCTGCAGCAGCGTCGCCACGTCCGCTGCGATGTCTGCCTTCGTCGCCCCGCCCGCCTTCAGGGCCCGCACCTTCTCCCCCTGTTCCCATGGCAACACTTAGTCCCCTTTATTGTAATGGTTGCTAATGCTAGCAAGCACTTTATGGGGAATTCAAAGAGTAATCCAATTGAAGATTTACTCCACACAACAACTCTCAGTCTCATGCCTGACACTGGTTGGCAATGCAAACAAAAATAATCGAATTGAAGAATGACTCCACACACCTCTTAGTCTCCTATATCGTAATGATTGTTAATGCTAGCAACTACTTCATGGGAAAATTAAAAGAACAATCCAATTGAAGTCTTATGCGTGGCACTGAATTTCAATGTTAACAAGCACTTTTTGAGGAAATAAAAGAATAATCCAATAGAAGAATTACTTTGGCTCTAAATGGGTAAATTGTAAATTTAAATTTTGCGTTTGATCCCTCCTTGGTCGTAGTAATAGTCAAGCTTCAAGCCAATATCCTCTCTTGAGCAATATTAGGCTAGAGTGTTTCTTCAACAAGTTAGAAAAATGACAGATTTAGACCATAAAAGTAAAAAAAGAAAGCAAAGAAATAATCCAGCATTTTAGTCAGTTTAGACTGGCATAAAGTGACACATGAATTTAAATTGACGTTAATTAGGAGAAGCAACTAAAATTGCTTTCGGTGCAATGAAACAACACTTCTTGCCCCTAACGAGAAACACCAAACTAACAATTGATGTCAAGTTTGCAACATCAAGCTAAAACTTTCAAATGTTCTCTGCACATTTCAAGGCACTAAATCACTGGAATAGATGACACAGCTGGAGCTTATATCAGTGAAGAGAGATCTCCTCCACAAGCACTAATGAACATGTACTAATGTTACACTAATGAACATGTACTAATGTTACACTAATGAACATGTACTAATGTTACACTAATGTTACATGTCATTATTTCCTCACAGTTCCTGCACCTGGATAGCATTAAATTATCAACTAAGGGAAATGAAAATAAACTGCCATGATGCAATCAAATTTTCTAAATTGAGATTCCTCCAACTGGTTTATACATGTACACAATTTACTTGTTAAAGAAGCACCTCATAAGTGTATAGTAGATTACCTATTTAGATACGAACATTCAAGGCAACCACAGACAGTGCAGTTAGACTGCACGTATGGGTTTTCCGCCGTAATTATCGCATTTAAATGTCAGATACGTGGTAGTGCAACAAACAAAGCATGCATTCATTGTTCTACACTAGAAACATGTGTTTTTATTAATCACACCACCTGGTGTCACTACAGGCAACGTCAGCAACACATCCTTACATACCAAATGCAGATGCAAGTAAAATTGGCAAAGCCCCGATAAATGCCAAATGCGCACGCACACACACACACACACGAACACACAGTCCTGACCTGATCAGCAATCATGCGCTGGAGGGTCTCCACATCAGCAGAGCCACTAGCAGCAACAGCAGCAGCAGCGGGGGCAGGTGTTGCACTCGAAGGTTTCTTCTTGGCAGGAGAATTAGAAGAACTATCATCTGTGCCCTGGAACTGAGCCTGCCACTGCTTCAGCTCGTCGTCCGTGATTTTCTTGATGAGTGGCTCAGGCTTTGTGACCTTGCAGCCAGCAGGCACGGCATGGGGCAGAGCAGTGGGCAGGCGCCAGTGAGATGCGTCAGGAAGGTTTAGGATTTCCAGAATTTTGCCTGAAGTGTCAGGCATGTAAGGATGAAGGCACAGCGCGACCAGGTGGACAATATTCACGGACAGTGAGATGACACTTGCCCCTCTCTCTTTGTCTTCAGGCGACCTGTCAGGCTTGATTAACTTGTAGGGCTCGTTGTCTTGGATGTACTGATTGCCTATTCTGGTTATGCTGAGTATGCAGCGCAGTCCGTCGCGCAATTTCACGTTACTCAGAGCGTTGAGGTAATTCGCAAGCTCGTGATTGACAGCGGCCATGACTTTGAAGTCAGATTCAGTGGGCTTGGTTTCAGGGACACATCCGTTGTAAAACTGGCTCACAAACTTCAGCGATCTGTTCACGAAGTTACCCAAGTTGTTAAGAAGCTCTGTGTTGTTTTTCATCTGAAGGTCAGACCACGAGAAAGCGGTATCCTGTGACTCAGGTCTGATGTAGAGCAGGTAAAACCTCCACACGTCACTCGGGATGCCAGTCTCCATCGCCTGATTACCAAAGACTCCGACGCCGCGGCTTTTAGAAAACTTGCCATCTTCGTAATTGAGGTACTCGGTCGCCATGAGGTTGGTGACGCGGGTCCAGGCTTTAGGGCTCCCCGTCAGCGTGCACGGAAATATGACGCCATGGAAAGGAACATTATCCTTTGCCATGAACTGATACAGTTTCACTTGCTCTGGATTTTTCCACCACTTCTCCCACTCTTTTGTGTACTCTTTGGTGATGCTCAGGTAACCAATGGGAGCATCAAACCAAACGTAGAAGACCTTGTCTGTGTAGCCCTCCAGCGGCACAGGGACGCCCCATTTGAGATCCCTAGTGATGCAACGCGGCAAAAGGCCGTCCCGGAGCCACGTGTTGCATATACTACTCGCATTGCTACTCCACTTCTTGCTCGACTCACTAAACCACTTGCGCATATCATCTTCTATCTTTGGTAGGTCAATGAAAAGGTGATTGGAAACTTTAATTCTAGGAGTTTTGGAGCAAAGTTTGCAGCGAGGCGAGATGAGTTCTGCAGCATTGACCAGCTTACCGCATCCATCGCATTGGTCCCCCCTGGCATCCTCATATCCACAGCCAGGGTGGGGACAAGTGCCTTCCACAAACCTGTCCGCCAAGAACCGGGAGCAGTGGTCGCAGTATTGCTGCTCCACCGAATCCCGAGATATTTTGCCAGCTTCCTCAAGGTCCCAGAAAAGCTCCTGGACGATCTCGGTCTGACTAGGGCATGTCGTACGCCCGAAGTGGTCAAAGCTTATGTTGAAATTCTTGTAGACGTCTGCATGAATTTGGTGGTACTTGTCGCAGATTTGCTGAGGAGTGAGACCCTCGCCGATGGCTTTGGTCTCAGTTGCTGTGCCATACTCGTCTGTGCCACAAATGTAGATGACGTTGTCGCCTCGGAGCCGGCAAAACCTGTGAAAGAAAATAGCCTTGCTTTTAAACTGAAGTAAAACGGCAGACTTATGAAAAGGTTTGCCACCAAAATCTGACCTCTGATTTCAAAGGATGCGGTAATGCATCACAAACCAAAAACATCAATTCATTACTTATGCATTGTCATTTAATATCAGAGTCGGGGTTCTTGTGGCCCGCCATGAACATTTACAGGAGCTAAAAGAGGTGATTTCTAATGATATTATAGCAACATTTACTGAATTATCACACTACTGTACAGACTATAGGATATATTTTGAGGCTTGCAAAAGACAACTAACAACACTGGTAATAAAAAAAATTAGCACAATAATAAATCCCACTAATAACTAAAATGCCTTGCAAACCATGTATTAGCAAAACTCTTCCCATTTATCATAAGAGAAAAGACTAGCATGAAGCCAAAATGCTCATAACCTACAAACAAGGTATAAAAAATTTCTACATAAGAAACAAACCTCCATTCAATGCACCCTACCATTCTTCTTCCATAGCCAATAGAAAGGCTTAAATATCAAACAAACTTTATTACCTCACCATTGCAACATGTCGTTAGGCCAATAGTGGTGCCAGATTTGGGACTGACAGTGTTGTCAGATGCAATATGAGCGTTACTATTGGTTCGTTGCCATGACGTCAGCATTGCCATAAGGTCGGCAAAAAAAAGACTGGTTTGACCCTACTTTGTTTCTTCCACCTTGAACGTACCTTGTTTCTTTTATCTTGACCCTACCATGTTTCTTCTACCGTGATTACCACATGATAAAAAAAATAGACTGGCTTGACCTGACCCTACCTCGTTTCTGGCACCGCGGATCTGTCGCTACAGCAGCAGCAGGGCCTGGCATACCTGGCGTAGCAGTCAGCAGAGAGCACACAGCCGATGATGTTGCCGAGGTGCGGCACGTTGTTCACGTAGGGCAGGGCAGACGTGACCATCGTGTTGCGCTCGCCTGGGACCGGCAGCACAGGCACAGCACGGTCAGACTTGCGCAGGCACGAGTCAGCTCCTGCCTCCCAGCCTCGCTTGGCTGCCTCCACCTCACCAGCACTGATCTTCCTCTCCTCCGATGCCTGAGGCACCTGCGGCCGTCGGATTACAATGAGATGCCAGTCACGCTCTGATATTTACACTTTATTGGCTGTGTGATGACATGCCAGTCATGCTCTGCTATCTATCTCTTGATTGGCTATGACGGATTTTAATTGCTTCCCACGCTCGCTGTACCGACGCCGCCAATTAGATCAGAGTTCGTTCATCCTCAATCAATCTGTTCATTCTCCTCATGTTAGGTTGTGACTCTATAGAGACTAATCCTTAATGTTAAATTCAGACTCAATAGCAGTGGTTCTTAATCTTTTTTGGCAGTGACTCAAAATCTGCCCAAAATACAGTAACTGCCGTGACCCATGCCTCCATACCAATGAAAATTTCACTCATAATATGACTTTTCTTTTGAAAACAGTTTACTAAGGGTTTACACTACGGAAACAAAAATGATTGCCGTCGTGTTTATCAATAAAAGAAGCACATTAGAACAACAGTGACGTCCTGGGTCGCGACCCAACTTTGGGTCATGACCCAAACTCCCTAAACTTAAACTTGACTCCTGGGTTGCGACCCAGGGGTGAAGACCTACTGCTCGACAGAGACAGTAAGACAAAACTCACGGCTTGTTGAGGAGGTCCACTTGAAGCGACCTGAGGAGAGGTCTTGAGAAGCGCCAGTACATTGGCGGCTGTCGTGAGGGGAGGAGGCGCGACCAGCCCTCCTGAAGTGACCAGCTGCTTCACTGGGATCTCAGCGCAGCTCGTAATGCTGAACCAAGACTCCAAGGCTTTCTGCCGTATTCCAAAATCTCGTGAGAAAAACGATACTAATGAATACCATTCATTTTAGATTGCCTAATTCCTATTGATATAATTGATGTGGATTTCATTTCAGAAACTTGTGTTTCTGATATTGGCAAGGAAATTTATTTACTAATTCTCAGATATTCATTCAACTTCAATGTAGGAACAGCATTTTCTGAAAGTCCCAAATAAACTGAAATAAGATAAACCAAAAGAGAAAAGACCTTTTATTTGCCATTAGCACACCAGAAACTATTGTTGACCTCGTAGACAGTATATAGCTGCAGATTTACTCAAACACGAGTGGCTGCGTGTCTACTGCTGCTTGCAGCAAGGAGCTCAAATGTTTATCCACCAACAAAGTTTCATTAGGATTCACATATTACGCTATTTTTATCAATATGTACTGTATACCAGAATAAAAGTTTATAAATCACCAGTACAGTCAATACAACAAAATTTTCCTCAGCTGAACAGACAGAGAGCTATGCTCACCAGCCTGTCATTGAGCTCGTGTCTTACATTCCTGTCAGAGACAGGCCAACATCGTGCACACAACACATCACACCTTGACAGCAGGCTCGTGTCTCATCAACCAACAGTACACACAACACACCTTGACAGCAGGGCAGTCAGCGAGCCTGTGAACGTAGGCAGTGAGGGCGGTGTGCTGGGCTAACAGCGAGGCAGTGGGCGGGAGGGCAGGCAGCAGCAGCAGGGAGCTGCCCAGCACCACGTCACTGGCCCCCAGCGACTGTGTTACACACAACACTGCATCGTACACTCACAGGTGCACTGAAGTGCAGCACACCGTACAACAAATCAATTTATTCAACACTTTGAATGTGACGTGAGCCACCGGTGGACAAGGAAGGTATTTTGATAGTGCTACTGACCAACCAGTAGTCACAAACTCAATTTTCATAAACACACAATCAATATTAAATGAAGGCTTGATCCAGTGAATGCTCACTCCTTTCAACATTGCTTTCTACAATTCTTTTTACATTTGCGTTGAATGTCAAACTTCAGTTTTACCTGCCACAGTCAAAATGTTCAATTAAACTACAAAGTCATTTGTTTAGGACAAAAATTAATATCTGGAAAATAAATTTTATTAAACTGCTATCCAATACATATTTTACAAAACAATTTCAGAAATGAGGAAAATAACAAGCTTGGACTATGCATTTTTTTGTTATCCCATAAATTTGTTTTGTCATAAATTCATTTTGAGCAAGAAGAAATTGGAAAATGTCACCTAGATATGCCGTGGAATAAAAAGTGGCAGTTACTGCCATGATCCAACATTATCCAATTAAATGTCTCCTCTTTTTATTCAACCAATTGATAACAGCATACTTTGAACATGATACATCTTAGCTCAGAGCAGATTGACGTGTGGCTAGGAGACAAGAAATCAACCAATAAACTAAGCTAAAGTAATTAAATATCTTGCCTTGAATTTAAAACAGGTAAAGATTTATGATCCACCTAACACAGATAATACATTCAACAGGTCACCCAACTTGAATTCTACACAGCATAGAACAATAAACCATTAGATGCACCTTACAAAAAGAATCAAATAAAAGAAACCAAAGACAAAGGCTATTTAATTATTTAAAAATTGAATTCAGCCACAAAGGCTACTTATTAGGTTCAAAAATTGAATTTGGTAACAAAGGCTTGTAGTGCCCTACCTTAGTTACCCCTCAAATCTTGGATCTAGTCTTTTCGTGTTCAGTAATCTTAAGATGTTTCAATGTAAATTTATTCAATAAAGAGTTCTGACTTCTCCGCTGTGTATCAACAAGACCTACTGGAGGAAAAGCATAAGTAAGACTGCTACTTCACTTGCCGCAATGGAACTCAATGGCCGAATTAGCAACAACGGTCTTCCAGGCTATCTAATAAGTTCAAAAATTACACTCAGCAACAAAGGCTGTTTATTAAGTTCAAAAATTTGATTGGATTCCACAACACAGATCTTTAAAGAGCACAGTTACTCAACAGTAGAGTTTAACCCTTTTATGAGTGGAAAGTTGCAGATCTCTAATTGGGTTCAGCAACAAAGATCTTTAAAGAGCCTAGTTACTGAGCAGTCAAATTTAATCTTTTTCACACTTGGTTGTAAGATTGCACACCTAGAGCAACATGAAATGATCTTGCAGACTGTGCACCAAAATAAATTGCAGAGCAGAACTCCTACCTGTCCATTGATGTAAGAGGAGTTGCTGAGGTGGTCCTCCAACCGAGCGAGCGCCTCAACCAGAGCAGCCTTGGAGGTCTGGTCTGCTTTGCCAGAGCTTGCATTTTGCAGGAAGGCCCAAACAGTCCTCTGTAATGCATGGGAAATGTATATTTGCGTCCTTACACAAATTCATTTTTGGTACATATGTATTAAAGCATTAATTAAGGTTATTAAGCACTACTTTTCAAGTTCCACGGGAATGTAGAACCTTATATTTGTAATAACTCCTTCTATTTCTTTTCATATTACATGTACATGTAGCATGAACAAATGCTTAATAACACCCACTAACTGAATCAAAGCATAAGCCAAACAGTACAAAACTAATAATTATTAACTTTATTTTTTGCCAAGTGCCTCACCTCCAGGCCAAGTAGAAGCACTTATTGATTTAAACAAAAACATGCCAGTATATGCATTTAAAACTACTCAGAAACTGCCAACAAGAAAAAAATCTGTTCTAGATATAGCTGATCAGCAAAAAATTGCAGACAAAAAATTTAGGCTTAAAGAAAAAAAGGTGGAATGAAATCTACAGAACAAGAAATATTACCTTGACAACAACTTGAACAGGAAACACTTTGTGAAGGAAGAGGCAATTGCAACAAAATCCTAGAAGAAGTACCTGAAAATGAGAAGCTTCCCAGCTGAGCCATCCCTCCTGAGCCTCAGAAGGCAGCGAAGATGCAGGGCTGGACAGCAGGAAGAGCACGGCAGAGTTGGGCGCTAAGCTCAGCAGTGCTTTGGTGCACGGGTCACGCACCCTCAGGGCTGCTCCTTCATGGATCCCTGCAAATTGAATGAATGAGCTATGTACATTAACCATCTCAAAGAATTCAATCAATTTAAACCAACTAAACAAATGAAACACTGAAAATAATTCAAATAAACTAACTAAATGAACACTGTGAAGAATTCAAATCAACAAACTAAACAAATGAAACACTGGAAAGAATTCAAATAAATAAATGTGCTACATATATAAAATATCAGAGAGAAATTTAATTAATAAAGATGAACTTATTAAGTATTAGGTTAATTTTGGCTCCTGTACACACCTGTTTTTAGTTACACAGACCATGTTTTTCCGGATATTGTAATTATATGCTCACAAAGGAGATACTTCAGTAATATTCAAATTGTGCTACCATAGGATGTCAACAGTAGTAGGATAAACTTAATCTTTCTAAATTCATTTTTTTAGGCTACAAACATGAAATTTGTAAAAGAATGAATAAAGCATAGAAGTTTCTTATCATTCAATGAATGCAATCAATTCCTTATGAGTGAATGTGCAATACACACAGAAATTTTTTCAAAGCAAACTGATATCAAATGGCATAGCTTGAATGCATTTTGAGTCACTTCTTTACTAAAATTTTTGAAAAAAGATCTTGACTATAAACTAAAATACTTGATAATTATTTAATTGGTTTTCCATCACACAACACAATGCATTATGTCACTAGGCATAAACTCACCTTTTTCATGTTTTATAACTGCACTTTGGCCAGAAACATTGAGAGCAATGGCAATTTTAAACCCATTAGGATGAGAAATATCAGTTGACAGCTGCATAGTGCTGCAATTCTGAAGAATTAAATTCTGAGCTGGTTGGTACACAACTTTAACTTTTATATCTGGAAAAGATAATGATGAATCAATAGTTTGCATTTATTGCACATTTTTGCAACAAACGGCAAGTAATTTAGGTCAGAAGAAAATGCCTCATCTATTACAACTTCTAAAAATTACTATAAGTTCATGTTCCTAAACATGCTACAATTTTATTTTGAATTACGACAACTTACATCAGAGATAGGTAATCAAAATGAACTATAAAGATGAGCAAAAGTGCATTCATGTTATCATATACCAAAATAAAATCTATTTTTATGGCACTGGTGCAGCTGTAATTTTTATTGGAGAGAAATTGTTGGTGAATTACTTATAGAGACTAGCGTGCAAGCAGAACATGACTGATATGAGTTTTGTCAAGCTGGTCTTACTTACTTTGGTTACTTTGGTCCAATTAGGCACATCACCAGTCACAGGTAAGAGTGCCAGATGTTACAGCAACTAGAACGTGGGGCATTTAGATTTGATTCATCATCCCAGTATTGGCAATGAATTCAAGGACCAGCTCAGCACTGAATCCCCCATCAAGCACACTACTTGCATCAAAAGTTGCTTTTTGGGCTCTGGCAAGATTTCTCATTGCCTTCCGCTGAGGTTCAAACACAGGACAATCAATCAATATATGACAAATGTTTAAGTCACACCTACAGTGGGTGCATTGGGGTTTATTTCTTTGGTAAATAAGTGTTTATGCGTTATTTGAGCAGTTAATAACCTTAGCCTGGTTAGAGCCACCTGATCCCTCCTTGAGACCTCAGTGTTCACGGTAAGTTTTAATATTGGTTTTATTTTGTGATACAGGGATTGTCCCCTATCCCATTCTTTTTGCCATTGTCCTCTACAGTGCGAGTTTATGTATACTCCCAGATCTGTGTATTGAATTAGATCAGAACTGTTGGTATTTAGGAGACAAGCAGTTCTTGCCAATTGATCTGCCTTGTCATTTCCCACAATTCCTAGATGGCTTGGGATCCATTCAATGATTAATTTTCTGGGAGGAAGGCTTTGAAGCAAGTGTTTAATTTTGGCAACTAGATGGTGCTTAGATGGGAGCACTTGATTTATAGCCTGAATAGCGCTGAGTGAGTCTGTGTACAAAATAAAGTCTTCTGTTTGGGTTGCTGCAAACTTCAATGCGCAGTAAATAGCAGTAAGCTCCGCTGTGAGAATTGTAGATCTATCAGGGAGTCTAGCCATTATACTAACTTGTTGGGACCAGATTCCTGCTCCAGCTTTAGGACCCTGAACTGATCCATCCGTGTACAATTCCTTTCTATCTTTATATCCTTCATGTAGCTGGTTGTATAGTTGTTTCCAATGACTTTCCGATAAGCAATTTTTTTAAGCTGGTCTAATGACAACTGATTGATACAAGACAAATTTCAAACGGCCAAGAAAATGCCAACACTTTCCATGCAATGATAGAACTAGAAGAATCTACAATAACTTCTACTATCAGTCAAATCTTATTAATTAAAAATTCGACACTAAGCTGAAAATTTCTTTGTGTTTTTAATGAATAGTTAACTTTTTTACTATTCTTAACCCTGAACATGTTATCCAACAAAATGCATCACCAGTGAGTAATGAGAAATAAGAGAAAAAATTGTGGTTCCATAATTTCAGCTCTTGAAAAATTGATGCACATTTACCTTCATAGGTACAAGGTCCATGGAATGTTTACCTAAAAATAATAGTTCACACGACACATATAGTAATGCCAAAGAAGTAATACTACCTATATAAGCCATATTTACATGCTTTTCAAGGCTTATACACTGATTCTAATAAAGCTTATACAAACCAAAATAAAAAAAACGAAAGTGTACTAATCCTGCTAAAACACGTGCCTGCCTGCTACGTGTCAGCTAAAATCAAATGGAATACGGCACAAAATATTTCCCCTTGAATACATAAATACCAAATTTGTTTTTTCAGCAGCACATAGGATTATAAACAGCGGTAAATTTCAAAATAATTGATATAATGTGAATAAAATCGACGAAATAACGTCCATCATCAATGCAAGCGGCTGATGTAAGAAGATTATTCAATGATACAGCAAAAAAAAATTTCATTCGGACAAACACATCGAACAACTTTTAAATGAGCGCTGTTTTAGCTTGAAAATTTATTGTAGAGCTACAGCTTTGCAAAAACATTGGCGAACACAGTATTCCTTACGTATGTTTTTGTAACGCGCATGTCTTGCCGACAAGGTCTCAGCTGTTTATGGTTTTCAAGTGAGCTCAAACAGCCTGCCAATCGTTCCAAGCAAAATTTTCAATGTCAATTTTAATTCTGCCCCATCCAGGTAAAAGCGCACTCCAATTTGTGATTTTATAATTCTATTTAATGTGTTTGTAAAATATTTTAACTAAATCTAAATGTTTTATATTAAACATCAAACCTAAGGACATCAAACCTTCCATGTATACCGGCTATTTTTGAGCCCCTAACACCGTCTTCCGTTAATATTGGATTTTTGCGGAGCGGAGGGAATTTCTAGCCCTCATGGTCCTCCCCTTCTAGTTGAAATTTTGAGATAAGTTGGGTTTAGCAGAAAAATAGTAAACATTGTACAAAGTCTGTATGAGAATACAAGTGCTATCTACAGGTTAGGAAATTTGAAAACAGGGCAAGTGAGGAGTGTTAGAGGAGTGAGACAGGGCTGTACCCTGTCTCCCCTGTTGTTTGG
>JACJUY010005788.1:0-29582 GCA_014220935.1 Platorchestia sp. MABIK
TATTACAAATTAATGGGTTTATTTATCTCTTTTGTTAGAAGGGGTTAATTAGTTATGTGAATAAATTATGAATAAACATCAAAAAGAAGTTAATTTCACACAGATGGATCTAGTGTATCTGTAGGAATTGGCACTTCCAGTGGGAGTATGTGAAATTCTGAGCAGAAAACTGAGTAGGCCTTATTGTTATTGAAAGGAACAGTTTTTGTCTGTTTATGGACTATCTTTGGTCAGTTTACTGCTGTCATTTTCTTCAGCTGTTGCTGCTTTCATTTTTAACTTAAATTTTGTTTCATAAACCCTTTCTTGTTTTGTTGCATTTAGAGAAGCCTAGACATTCTCATAATATATTCTATTCATTTTTAAGAAAAATTTCCTTACATAATTTGATTTTAAAATCATGAAACAATTGAAGATCTGATACATTCAAAACCATCGAGTGTTCTATGGTGTAGTAAATGATAACATGGGACAATTTGGGCGAAAGATTGACTTACTGCTGAAAACAATGCACATGAGAGCAAACGGTTTGAGATAGCCTATTAGGATGTAGAAATGCCGTCTAGTGGCTCTGGAGATGTTTTCCTTCAGTGCACCTGGGAACCAACTACTCTTTGGAGACATGTAGGATATATTAGCCTAATTTTGTGCAGTATGCGGATAGTATCTGCCCTCTTTTGACAGGCATTCTCAGTTGTAACACTAGCTACTCATCAAAAATCAGCAACTTTTGTTTGCAGGAACCTGTTTGTGTCCCAGATATGTACTTGTGTAGCCTGTATACTCATTCTATATCTTACTTCCTTTAAGTATGTCTGGTTTGCCTTTAACCCCTTCCCCAACAATTTTTTTGTTAGAAACGTTTCTTTTTCAGACTAATTATTTATTTTGGTTTTATATAGTAACCTCAATTGTCGAGAAAGTCACTGTCTGATGAACTGGCAGAGTTATCAGAAGTATTCAAGCTTCTGAGGGAAGGTTCATATTCACTATCTTCTGTTGAACTAGACATTTGGGGTGTAACACTTGAAAATGCTACAAATAGATAAATGCAAATGTGGATGCAAACAACACCCATCCGACGACAATGGCTGTCGGAACAAGTCTAGTAACAATGTCCTTGAAATCCCACAGCTCTTCCCTATTGCCACTGCCAGGCGCACAATTTAACAAGAATACTCGTTTCACATGTAGAATGGCTTACAAAGGCCTAAAATTGACGAGAATGTACGTTTGTAGCTGGTTTTTTAAGGTAATGCTCTAGACGAGTATAATCGTCGACGATTGAAAAAAGAACATTTTGTGAAGACGTGTATACACGTTTCTGCCAGGGAAGGGGTTAAACTAATGTTCATGTGGCTTCGTTTTTCATTCTATAGCGTTTTTTCAATTTGTTGCACCCAAATGCTACAATTTTGACTGATGTTGCATGCTGTGTTAGCCAAGACTAAAGTTTTCCACTTCTGTACAGTTATTTGAACCTAAGCTTTGTGGGTTTCTGTAACTATTGTCATTACTTAGCAGAAATAAATAGAACACCTTGAACTAAAATTTCAATGGACACCAAGAGCTCTACAATGAGCTCTCCTTTTTGGTTGTGTTTGGTACAAATTTTCTTTAGGTCATTTATACCATTTAATTTTGTTAATAATAGCAACCTTCTAGGATGGGACTGGAAATAAATTAATTTCATGTTACTTAAGTTGGGAGTTCAAATGTTAGATATTTTCCATCTATTGGAGATACATCAATTATGAAATATATGTTTTCAAGCTCCTTGTGATATTTTTCTCTGAATTTAACATTTTACAGTTGCCATTCCAAAAGGTGAAAATCCTCCAATAAACAAGAGGGTCAAAAATGAAGTGCCTGACGATGAGCTGGAGTTCATCACAGTGAAGGAGGAGCCCATTGACTGGCATCAGGAACCTCACGTGCGTCAGTTGGTTGCCTACTCTTTTCTGGAATGCTTTAATTCAAATCTATTTGATCTACTCATTATTGTTGTTTAAATTTTGCATTTTAAACATTGCTCTCCTATATTTACATTTTCTCTTTCTGCTCAATTGTTCTTATTTCATTGTTGCTTCTGAGATCCTTCATTGGTCTCATTGTTTATGATTGAAATTTAAATATTCTTCAGGGAATTGGTCCAATATTATTTTTACTGAAAAAATATGTTAGGTTTTCCTGTTCTGTTATGTTCCCAAACAACAATTTCAATAAAATTTTTGAATAATACTTCCTAGTTTCAATGTAAAAATTAAAGAGCAAAACATGGAAGTTCCTATTTGATGAAGGGTCCTACTACAGTAAATTACGTCTGCTGTAGCAGCACATTCTAAGGTAGGCACAAAGGAGGAGGAAGTACAAATAGGTATTGTCACTGAATCTGGCTTTGGTAAACCTTCATGTGAGTTGGATATAAATGAATGGCTTGCCTGTTGCGAATCTGATTATTAAATAAAAGTGCAAATAAACTCGTTTGTAATGTTATCATTATCACATCCAAGAAAGTTAATGATTAAATTTGTTTAGCACGTTTCGACCTCCTTTGTCATTTTCAACCTGAGATAGAGGAAAGATAAATATAGTCAAATGTCCAATATCAGTCAAAATAATTGATCATGGGTCAAGATAAGCTAAACACACAAAATGAACAACTCACTGGTGAAAACAAAAATGTTCAGTATCAATATTACATTAGTTGTAAAAGGAAAGCTGATTGCAAATCATTTAACCCTTTGAGTACTGAAACTTGAGGGGCTTAGAGAAAAATTTTCACAGAGAAATTTTATTGATACCCTAATTTATCATTGAAATTACCCTAGCATGGGTCTTTTCAAGTTGAGCAAGTGCCTACTTCTCATTTTCTAAAAAAAATTGAGCTTTTTTGAAATTGTGTGCTTAGCAAGAAGAATGTTTGATGCCATCGATTTTCTACACTAAATATCATTAAATGACTTTTTATGGAGAACTTATCTAACAATTAATAGCCATCGAAAAAATCTTTTTAGGTTCAATAAAAAGTTATTGAATGTTACACGCATCATATGACTTGAGCTCAGAGCAAACGAATAGCAAATTTGAAATGTAGGAAGACTTCTGAAATTAGTAATATTTTCATTGTTCCAATTAATTTTCCTAAGTTTTTTATTCATTTGAAATCTTCCCCTACTAGTAAAATTATTTCAAAATTCTACGAGTTGTCCTAAACTGGATGCACCAGCCATCTTGGCAGGAAAGTTACCGTCGGCAGACAGAGGGTTAAAACTGTTTTTATTTTGCAGTGTGAAAAGATTCTAAAATTCAGTTGTTTATTCGATTCAATGCAGAAGACATTACATGAAAATCGCCCAATTGAAGTGGAATATCGCACTTCTCTGCATGAGAGCAGACTGAAGAATGGGAAGGTGTGGAAAGTGACTGGTCGGTTCTAAATCAACTGCGGGCGCGCTCTGCAACATGAAATCCAGAGGGCTTGAGCTCACGTTTTCAGATGCAGGTTGTGAGCAACTGTATATGTGAATGATGGATAATTTACATTATAAGTGATATAAATATCATTTTATACGTATCAACTAACACCATTTTAGATTGAGTTTCTCTCATTGCTGACTGAAGAACGGACATTTGAACATTACGGTCATCCATGCAACGAACCAGTGGGTTAAAGTTTTGTCGTTGCTGATGTTAGCAACTCACATCAAAATATTATTTTATGCTGTAGTTTTGAGATAAATGGGAATTAAAGTTCACAATTTTCTTGTGAAGTTACTTGTTGTTGGAGGTATTGGATACGTAAGGTAGTCTCCCCTGAGGTTAGTGGCTGTATCGTGCCTGACTTTATTTCTACCCATACGCTCTTTGTTACTGTCTTACCTAAGTGAACCATATGTTCTGAGATCTTTGGTGGCTGTCCTGTCTAACCTGGTCTGTCTCCCTGCTGTCCTGTCTAACCTAGTCTGTCTCCTTGCTGTCCTGTCTAACCTGGTCTGTCTCCTTGCTGTCCTGTCTAACCTGGTCTGTCACCTTGCTGTCCTGTCTAACCTGGTCTTTCTCCTTGCTGTCCTGTCTAACCTGGTCTGTCTCCTTGCTGTCCTGTCTAGCCTGGTCTGCCTCCTTGCTGTCCTGTCTAATCTGGTCTGTCTCCTTGCTGTCCTATTTAACCTGGTCTGTCTCCTTGCTGTCCTGTCTAACCTGGTCTGTCTCCTTGCTGTCTTTAGTTGTCGTTTTGCAAAATGTCCGCCTGAAAGTCAGGGGTGCCTGGCTTAATTTTCTGCCTCTTAAATCTTGGTCGTCTAGTTTACCTTGATGTGTGGCAGTCCGTCAGCCAGTAGTCAGTTTGGTACTCTGGCAGACTGTGTGCAGTCGAAAACTCAGGACTGAATGCGACTGTCTATGACTACCTCCTGACTTCGAGTCGCTGGCTGACTGCCTACTCATTGACTGATAAATGACTACCGATTAACTGAGTGACTGTTTTCCTAGCAATAGACTATCGACTAACTGAGTGACTGACAGCCGGTTGGGAGACTGCTGCCTAACTGGCTGGCAGCTGATTGGCTGGTTGTTGTGTTAATTTGAATATATAGTGAGTTGTGTTACATAGATTTTTCCTAGTTTCAGCAGAGATCTCCTTAAATCGAGCATTATAAAAGCTAAATTTTGCTTGTATTACAGGTGTCAGTTTTTGCAGTTCATTTTGAAGGGATATCCATGCCCATTCGGAAATTTAATATTTATGTGCTAACAATTGACTCAAGCTATTGATTCCAGGACCAAACGAGCCTAGCCCCCTTTGCCCTCACTTTCAAGAAAGAAGTAGACGATGCCTGTGCTGAGGCGCGTACAGAGCAAGAAAAAGCAGAGGACGAGTTGAGGGAAGGCAGCTCTGGTGCGTGCAACACAAGGGCTGTTCACCAGAGATCAGCTGGAGCATCTCAAGGGAGCGCTGACTCGCTACCGTCAGACGTGTCGGATAGCGGCAGTGGTGTTGAGGTCAACCCTCCGGACACACTCAAATCAGTACGCTTCCTGTGCGCACATTGTGATTACTCGAGTACTCGGAAGGACGAACTTGTATTGCACCTACGTGACGAGCATAAATTAGGGCTTGATTTCGAGTACGAGTCTTCTAGTTATTCTGGTCTTCATTCCAATAAATCAAAACTGGGTTTAGAGGCGAAACATAATGTGGGAATGATGTCGAAATCGGGTTCATGTTTTGAAAAGAATTTCTTTAATGAAGCGACGTGTAGGTCCAAAACGGGAGGTGAACAAATTTTACAAGTGCGAATTGTGTGACTATTTTTCAGCATCATATAAAAGCCATGTTAAGAAACACCAAAGCAGGAAGCACAGCAACGAGAAACTGTTCAAGTGTAATCAGTGTGCATTCACCTCCGCTTATGGAGGTAGTTTGAAGGCGCACCAAGCCAGCAAGCACGGTATTGGGACACTTCGAAGGTGCGAGCTCTGTGACTACTCTTCTATGAACAATTATTGTATGAAGATGCACAGACCTAACAAGCA
The DNA here is from genome assembly GCA_014220935.1 of Platorchestia sp. MABIK. NCBI lineage: Eukaryota > Metazoa > Arthropoda > Malacostraca > Amphipoda > Talitridae > Platorchestia > Platorchestia sp. MABIK. The sequence goes on from JACJUY010005788.1 coordinate 5,536, forward strand.
TAACGAATGGCAGCTACACAAATGTGAGTTGTGTGATTATTCTACATGTCGGAATAGTGACATGAAACTGCACCAAGGCAGCAGGCACAAATTAGGGAATCTACTGAAATGTGAGTTGTGTGACTATTCTACTAGATGGAGTACGAATTTGAAAATGCACCGTGCCAGTAAGCAAAAATTAGGAATTCTACTGAATTGTGAGCTATGTGACTATTCCACGCCTAGGATTAGCGCATTGAAACTGCATCAAGCTGGCAAGCATAAATTAGGGAATCTACTGAAATGTGAGTTGTGTGACTATTCTACATGTTGGGATAGTGACATGAAACAGCACCAAGCTGGCAAGCATAAATTAGGGAATCTACTGATATGTGAGCTGTGTGACTTTTCTACTGGTTTTAGTAGTAATTTGAAGCGGCACCGAGATCGCAAGCATAAATTCGAGGGAAACTGTTGAGGTCTGGCTTGTGTAAGTATTCTACTACTTTAACGGAATAGACACCGAGCTCAAAAAACATCGTTGGGGGCCGATAAAACTCCTCAGCCCATATCGCAGGAACAACAGATTTCACCCAGACCTCCCCTGATATTACATCAGACGTGCAACTCACAGTACTCAATTCAATGCTGAGCAGAGACCACTTTCCAACAATGTTGACTTCATTGGTGCGGCAGGCAGACGGACGCGTTGTGACTGAGGTATGAAATTTCAAGATGAGTAACTGGAAATCGTACGAATAGGATGAAATTTGGAAAAATGTGCAAGATCTTTAACTACCAGATGACCCGGAAGCAGCAATTACAGAACTATATATGAGATTCAATAGTGCTGCTAAGAGGTGGCTGCGTTGACACAAAACAACGAGTCCACGCAAAGCCCTGCTGGACGGCAGACTGTAGAGCAGCTTGGTAAGAGCAGGAAGCATTAGAGACTGTATGAGAGCACTGGGGAGATGGAAGACAAAGTGAGATGGAAGAGGCCAAGAGCGGTTGCCTCAAAAACCTTTCGGGAGGCGAAACAAAACGGCTGGAGAAAGGATGGTCCAACCCTCAAAACCAACACCGAGCAGCTACATTTGGGTCAAAGTTGATAGAATTCGTGGCCAAATAAAAAGGTAAAAACGAATGTTGAATGATGGTAACGCTCATTTCGTAATTGTGTTTGAAATTGCTAAACAAAGGTTGAAACCTTCGAAACCGGATCCAGCAACATCAAGTACGGTGACGAATTCAAACAACTTACAACAGCAAATTCAAAACAAACAACAAAATGAACAAATTTCAATTGAGTTACAAGGAATAAAAATCCGACCTCATAAGCGGCTGCTATTTTGAAAGAACGATCACCTCAATTCGTTGAAAATTTTTGAAAAACAACGTCCAATGACGCTGCTGAAAGAGAAAAGAAAAATAATTAGGCAAAAATTCATTGAAAAAAACTAAAAATTCGAGGTCAATGTTCACCGTTTTATATATCTTGTGTATTGGCCACCGTCTGATGTCCTGTCGTTTTATGTACCGTCTATTGGCCACCTTGGTGGGAGGGCTTGTGTGCTGTGAGGAAGGGTGAGGCTATGCTGCCGGGACCTCGGTCCTGGTGGGTACAACCGTGGCGGCAGACAGGCTCACCTGAAGCAGACAGACTAATTGGGGGGCCATGGGAAGGCTACCCATGTAAATAAAACCGGGCCCCGGCAGTTACGGGTTTTAAAGCCCCGGTTATCCCTAGCAAACATGGGGCTGACGGTGGGAGGAGGTTTTTACCACCTGTTGGTCAGTGTGCGCCCACCTAAGTACAGAGATGTACCAGAAGGCTACTGACCGCTCGGGGGTCTTTTTTCCGGCCTGAGCCAGTCTGGATAGGGGAGGGGCGACTCTTCCTGAAAGAGGGACCTTAAACTATGAGCTCGCTTCAACAAATGTAACTGCTGCTACTGACACCTCGGTAACGACCCGGACCAAATTTCAGAGCATATGGACGTGGATACCCGGATTTCCCTTTTAGAGCCGCAGATCCGACCATCGTCACAGCACCAACCTGTGAGTGAGGGAGCAACTCGCGGACGTGAAGACAGAGAACTGACTTATGAACCTTACCGATCATATCATCTTTCATATCGTGCGGATCCAACCTCTAGTGGCCGACCGCTGAGTTTGCCCTAAAAGAAAAATCGACGTGGGTGCCGCCTGCTATCTGTGACGGAAGACGTAAACCAGCGAATTGCACCGGAGACTGAATTCAAAAAATTTCATATCATGAAAGCCAACTATGACTCTCCCTTGGCCGAGGTGGATGTCGCCAAGGTCTATAGAGCGATCTGCAACAGGCTCGCAGGCGAACCTGCCAAAATCACAGAAGCTCGTAATGGCAGTCTGTTGGTGGAGGTTAGAAATCACCACCAAAGCCGCTCTATCACTACCATTAAATCCCTTGCGGGGGTAGAGGTGACAGTTAGCCCCAATGAACGTCTTAACCAAACAAAGGGTACAATATGGTATGCAAATCACCCCAGATATACTGACGCTCGTGTATTGGAGGAGCTGGAGCGCTTTGGGGCCAGAGAAATTTATTGTACTAAGAAGAAAGAGAGTGGTGTGCTGGTCCCAACTCCAATGTATATTGTCACGTTCGACTGCTGCCAACTACCTGCTGCCGTTGCGATTGGATGGACCCGGTGTCAGGTGCGCCAGTACGTGCCTAAGCCGCGGCGATGTTTTAAATGTCAGGCCTTTGGACATGGCGCTAAGACGTGTCGCGCCCAGCGGGGTGTCTGCGCTCACTGGGCATTGGAGCAGCATGAACTGCCTTGCAGCCAACCAGCCCGGTGTACATATATACATATACCATGGGAGGGTAGCCGACAGCAGGCCACAATCAACACCCTTAGTCACTAGGATGCGAGAGAGGCAGCACTGGCCGCACCAGAACTGCCAGGATCAGCAGCAGCCCAGCACAACCACCTTCCACAGTCAGGCCCGACAGCCATAGCTGGTTTACCCTGACCGCTTCATTGAGTGTAGCCCCTCCCCCCGCACAGGACAGGTCAACCCCATCACACGCGAGCAAGCTCCCAGTACAGCGTCAAAAATAAAATTACCTTCTTATGCACTGCCCCCACTCACTTCTGTCCGCAGTCATCCCTCTCGCCACATCCACAGTCAGACCCCTTTCATACAAAGCACGATTTACCCCATCCATCCAACACATCCGTGGTCTACCTCGCACTCTAATACCACTGACTTCCAACATATAATTCTTTTTCACCAGCCGCTCAACATTCATTCTTTCAACATGCCCAAACCATCCAAGCCCTCTTTCATCCACTCGCCTGCTCAACTTTTTGATAACCCCCGTCTGCCCCCTAACCAACTCATTCCTCATCCTATCTCTTCTTGTCACTCCATACATGCTCCTCAAACACATCCATCTTCCTCCTCTCAGCTACTCTCAAACCCCAGGACTCTGCTCCATACAACATAACTGGCACAATCAAACTTTCATACAGTTCCCTCTTAGCATTCATACTCAAACTCCTGCATTCAAAAACTTTCCTCATTGCACCCAATGTCTTACAGCCTTCACTCACTCTGCTCTGCTGTTAATGTAGAAACTCTTGATTGCTTTCAACTGTCTCCCACCCACTCCAAACAAGCTCACAACTTGCCACAGAGCCTCACGGTCCACTCTGTCATACGCCTTCTCTAGATCCATAAATGCTCAATATACATCTTTACCTTTTGCCAAGTATTTTTCATTTACCTGCCTCACAGCAAACATTTGATCCACACAACCTCTGCCACTTCTAAAACCACATTGTTCTTCAGCCAGCACACGATCCGTCATCACTCTCACTCTTCCAATTAAAACTCTTCCATACAGCTTCCCAACGACACTCATTAGACTTATACCTCTAGATTTACTGCACTCATACCTGTCACCTTTCCCCTTGTACAACGGAACAACACACGCGCTACTCCAATCTAACGGCACTTTACTAGCCCCAAAACGCACATTAAATAAATGTACCAACCATTCTACAACCACATTTCCTCCTTTCTTTAGACATTCAACCGTGCAACCATCCATACCTGGTGCTTGCCCATTTTTCATCACATCCAACGCACCTTTCACTTCTACACTTCTTATTCCACTTCTATTAACTTCACCAAACACAGGCATTCTAACATCACTTCCAACAGCTACCACTCTCGCAAACCTATCATCATTCACGTTCAGCAGTTCCTCAAAATACTCCGAACATCTCTTCCTCACATCACAATTCTCCACTAGCAGCCTACCATTTGCATCCTTCACTCTTGCCTCACTCTCCACCTGTCCTTTCCTAATCCTCTTCACTTCCTTCCAGAAAACCTTCCTTCTCTCCATGAAGTCCCCTCCCAACTTTCTCCCCCACTCCTCATCCGCTGCCCTCTTTGGTCTCCTTACCATTCTTTGTACCTCTTTCTTCCTCTCCTTATACTCTTCGAAATTTTGCTGGCCGCCCCTTTGCAGCCACCTTTCAAACGCCCCCCGCTTGCTTCTCACAGCCGCTCCTATTTCTCCATTGCACCATGCACTCCCCTTTCTAATTCCCCTTCCAACCTTCCTTACCCCACACACTTCCCTTGCACATTTTTCCACCGCTTCTTTAAACAGCTTACATTCCCCTTCCACTCCACCCTCCCATACTCTACTTTCATCTTCTCCTGATACTCACACTCACGCTCAGAATCATGCAACTTGCTCACATTTAACACCTCCCTTCCACTCCTCCTTTTAATACTTCCCCACACACCATTTACTCTTAACTTCCCTTCGACCAAGCAATGATCCGAAATCCCATTCAACTCACCACGGAACACATGCACATCGAGCAAACGACCCATCACTCCCCTGCTAACCAAAATATAATCCATCAATGCTCTCCACCATCACACCTCCATTCGTCCTCGCATTTGTAAACTTGTTTATACTTTTCTTCTCAAACATACTATTCCCAACCACTAACTCACTCTCTACACATAACTCTATCAAGTATTCACCACTCTCATTCACCCCAGCTACTCCATACCTACCAACAACACCATCCACCACCTCATCACCCACTCTCGCATTCAGGTCCCCCATCACCACAACTCTACAACCATTTCCCACTCTTGCAACACACTCGGACAACTTCTCCCAAAACTCCTCTCTCTCCTCCCCACTCCTCTCCGATCCCGGTCCGGACGCGCTCACAAACACCCATGACTCTACTCCCCATTTCACTCGCACCCACATAATTCTTGATCACAACACACCCCATTCAACTACTTTCTCTCTGATTCTTACACTCAATAATATAGCCACACCTTCTCTTGCACGTCCCCCACTCACCACAGATACTCTCCCCCCCCCACACTCCCAAACATCAACTCACCACTACCTTTCAACTTCGTATCACTCAAGGCCATCACATGAAACTTCCGGCTCATCATCACTCTTCCGATCTCCTCCCTCTTACTCTCACTTGCTCTACTTCCACAACCCCTTACATTCATAGATCCTAGTATTAGGGTATGAGTGGTCTTTCGACCCCTCTCACCCTCTTCATTGGCCTGCTGCCTCTCGGGAAAATCACTACAGAGAAGGGGAACCAGCCCGGTGTGCCAACTGTAAAGACCCACATCCGGCTAGCTCAACATCTTGTGTGTTCTATGAAATGGAGGCTGAAATTCTTGCGACCCAGGTGAAAGAAAACCTTAGTTATGGAGAGGCCAGAAGAATTGTGGCTTCACGGTATGTGTCTCCTCGCATGTCCTATGCTGAGGTTACCCAGCGATCCGGGCAAGGATCACAGCCTGCCACCCGCCGTGTGACACTTGGCCAGCTAGCTCAGCGGCATGCACGGGATGAGACAGAACGTCCCCTCGAGCGAAGACCTCTGCCTGCAACCTTTTCTGAGAAGACCTCTGGCCCAAGAGAGCATTCCAGTTTAAGGGGCCTCAACCTTCAGCTCTGCTATGCCTTCTGATCCTGGAAATACAAAGACCAGTGATGGTGATTTGCCACGCGCTGCCGGTACCGTTTCAGACCCTTTACCGTCCTGTGCGGCTTCGGATGATATCTGTATGGGTGCCCGGAGCAATCTTGAAGCTGTGGTTGATCAACCTGACTGCGATCAATCAATACAGGTTTCATCTATTAGGGAGGAAAGGAAAAAGGAACAAGGCTCTCAGAGCCCGGGGTCGAAAGGAATGGATAAGGTACCTGAACCCCAGAGTAAAACCTCCCCTGAATATCCATCTACCGCATGTGGTGCCCGAAAGCGCCTGCAAAGCGGCACTCCGTCTCCAATTGGAGGGATGACAGGGCAAGCCGCCAAAAAGCGTCCCACCTTTAAGCACATTGATAATTCAGATGACCCAACGGTAAAACCTCAAGGACTGGAACGTATACCTATCCAAGTATCCAGTAAACCTAGAGAGGCTCGAGAGCGAGGACGCGGGGGAAGTAACATCGTGACCCATCGTGTTTGCTCTCTGGAACGTGTTGTTGTGGTACCTGAAAGTATAGCAACTAGTATGAGAAAGAAATTCCCTATGCCAGCAGATATGCCCTCAATGCCACTGCCTAATGTGCAGCTGCTCCCTTGGAGCTCGAGGCAGGAGAGTGGCAAAAACCCAAAAGATAGTAAACAAATTTCAGAGAAAAAAACCGACCCCAACTGAGAGATCTTCAAGCCGATGAGCATAATGAGTCTTCTGCAGTGGAACTGTCGTGGTTATCGCCGCAATTATGGTGATCTGAGAAGATTGCTACAAGAGTTTCAGCCGGGCTGTGTATGCCTCCAAGAGACAATGCTCGGAAGTATGACACCTACGCCAACGGCGAGTTACTTCGTAGAAACCTCCCCTCTACCAAATCCGGTGCCAGGCACGGGCTTAGCTATTTTAGTGAGGCGGGATACGGGCTTCACAAGGCTTCGCCTGAACACTACGCTGCAGGCAGTGGCGATGCGTTTTGGTATTGGGCCACGTTTGCTCACTGTATGTAATTTGTACATACCTTCAGCTGATCCCATCACTACAGCAGATCTCCTGAACCTTTACGACCAGCTACCTCGACCAGCGCTCTTATTGGGCAATTTTAACGGAAAACACATAGCTTGGTGCAATCCCTCCACCGACCCGCGTGGGAGGATCATTGATGGCTTATTTACAGATTCAGACGCATGTTTATTAAATACAGGGCTGCCCACCCATTTCCATGTGCAGACAGGCTTGTCATCGGCCATAGACCTCAGCTTGTGCACTCCTGATGTTGTTGCTGATCTGCACTGGAATGTTTGTGATGATCTGTGCGGTAGTGATCACTTCCCCATAGAGATACGGTTTGAGGAAAATCGTCCGACTCCCACCGAAGCCCGATTTATTTTGAGGCGAGCCGACTGGGGGAGTTTCGAAGCACTCACTCAAATGTGTGATGTTGACGAGACCCGGCCAGTGGAAGACTTATTGAAAGAGTTTGTGGGCTCCCTGCGGATCGCTGCTGGCATCAGTATCCCTAAGTCGAGGGGGGTTGCCCTCCAGCACAGAGTTCCTTGGTGGACAGATGAATGCACCATCACCAATATTGAAAGAAAACGTGCCCTGCGACGCTATCAGAGGACGAAAAATATGGCAGACAAAATATTCTACAAAAGAACCTGAGCAAGAGCACTGCACACAAAGAATGAAGCAAGAAAACGTTCATGGCTGAAATATGTATCTTCCCTAAATTCTGAAACGCCCATGTCGAAGGTGTGGCAGCGAGTGAAAAAGATGTCTGGGAAGCAGAGCTATAGCCCGCCCTGCTTGGAGGTCAATGGTGAGAAAACCGCGGACTCGCAGCGCGTTGCGGCAGCTCTAGCCCGGCACTTCGCTGACATCAGTAGCGATGATCACTATTCACCAGCTTTCTTGGCCTTAATAAGACAACAGGAGAGTAGAAGTCTTATTTTCAACACAGATGAAAATCTTTCCTATAACGAACCTATTACCATCTTAGAAATATATAACGCTCTCAAGGAAACTAAAAACACCTCCCCTGGTCCAGACGGCATTCACTATAAAATGCTGAAGAAAATGCACCCTACAGCACTGAAAGTGCTCTTATCAATATATAACCAGATCTGGATCACACACCTGTACCCCGATGCTTGGCGTGTTGCCACTGTCCTTGCTTTTTGAAACCCGGCAAACCTACAAATCCTAGCAGCTATCGCCCTATCGCTCTCACGAGCTGCATCGGCAAGGTGTTTGAAAAGGTAGTTAATGTTAGGCTGGTGAAGTTTTTGGAAGCTCGTGACCTCCTCTCGCCTGTGCAATACGGCTTCCGCAGAATGCGAGGTACTACGAACGCTTTAGTCCGCCTGCAGAACCACCTAGTTAGATGCAAACGTGAGCGCAGGCAAACTATATGTGTATTTTTTGACATGGCGAAAGCCTATGATACTGCCTAGAGGTACGGTATACTACAAAACCTGCATTGTAATGGGCTAAGGGGAAATATGGCTCTTTACCTGCAGCAATTCTTGAGCAGGAGGACTTTCCGAGTTAAAGTCGGCTCTTCGGAGTCTCCGTGTGAGACGCAGTCTGAAGGAGTCCCTCAAGGAAGCGTGATCAGCTGTACGTTTTTTGCTAAAGCTATTAATGGAATCATGACAGTTGTGCCGCCTGAGATCTGCTCGTCGCTATATGTTGACGATTTTATGGTGTACGCTTCATCGTACTATTTTCCTGCTCTGGTTCGTAGAATTCAAAACGCTATAAATAATGTAAATGGCTGGGCATCGGAGCATGGTTTCACGCTCTCTACTGAGAAAACTATGGCTCTTCTTCTTCCGGGAAACCACAAAATACGTGACCCTCCGCAACTTTTCTTGAAGGGCAGACCAATAGTCTACGCAGCAAATGTTAAATTTCTTGGTATGACCATCGATAGCAAACTTACGTGGAAACCTCACCTTCAGTCACTAAAAGCAGCGTCTATAATCAGATTAAATCTGCTAAAAAGCCTATCAGGTCAAACGTGGGGCGCCGACCGTGTGACTCTCCTGCGGCTTTATAGAGCCCTCATCAGGTCTAAATTAGACTACGGTAGTATAAATACCAGTATGCTTTTAAAGAAAGTACTCTCTGTATGCTGGATCCAGTACACCACGCAGCCATTAGGCTCTGCACTGGAGCTTTTCGAAGTTCCCCTGTCACCAGTCTCTGCGTGGAGAGTGGGGGCCTCCCCTCAAGCTTAGGCGTATGCAACTGTCATTACAGTACCTAGCCCGTCTACAGCAACTCCCCCTCTCTCCGACCTGGATAAGTGTTCGTAGCGACATGGATGAGCGTAGACCCACTCCGTATAATTTGCCATCCTCCGTAGATTATGGTGCGCTTATGAATAACGTGCGGTTCCCCCCTATGGAGGTCCTTCCCGCACAGGTTACAGGTGCGCCAACGTGGCGCATCCCAATTACTCCTTTTTGTACAGGCTGCAAGATCCCTTAGAAGGACCTGCTACCGGTTTCGGTTTTGAGGAGTATCTTCTTGGATCATGTACTGGCGGAGCACTCTGATCAACGAAAGATACATACAGATGGTTCTAAAACGAATCAATCTGTTGGTCGTGCTGCTGTGTCTGGCGACTATGTGCGTGCTCGAAGGCTCCTGCGGGAAACTTCTGTTTTCTCGGCTGAACTATTTGCAGTTGTAGGGGCTCTGGAACTCGTGGTGCAAATACCCTACTATGATTTTGTAATATTCACTGACTCGAAGAGTGTCCGTGAAGCTGTCCAAGCATACCATAGCAATCACCCAATAATTAGTGACATTGTTGTCCGACTGTCACGTTTTGCCCGGAGCCCGAAGCAAGTACAAGTCTGCTAGGGGCCTGGCCATGTACGGGTGGCCGGCAATGATGCTGAGCTGATGCTGAGGCCCGGCGTGCTGCTGGATCTGATGACCTGCCGAACAACCCGGGTGTCCCCTGCAGGGATTACTACCCCATAATCAAATCTACCGTGCGTAATGTGTGGCAACAATGCTGAGACCTGGAAGTAAATAATAAACTGAGAGTACTTAAGCCTATGGTAGGGGAATGGGCTTCAGCTGAATGTCGTAGCCGACGTTTGGAGGTGCTCCTATGTCGGTTGCGTATCGGGCACTGCCGACTTACCCACGGTCACCTAATGGAGCGTCGCCCACAGCCGCGCTGCAACACCTGTCATGTACAGCTAACGGTGCTGCATGTACTTGCCGAATGTTCAAACTTTGCTGCTGCTAGAAGAGAATCCTTCCCTCATCTTCGAGATGCGGACGCTCCGTCGCTGCACATTGGGATGCTTCGTGAGCCCCTCCGTGCTCTTTTTAACTTCGGTGCGCTGGTGACCTTTCTTGCACGAAGCGATTTGATTAGTAAAATATAACGAGCTTTAATGCCCTGAAAACGAAAATTCTTGTGCACTTTGTGCAAGTGCGAACTCACGCCGAGGTTGTAACTTGAGGGGGAGAAATGGCCGAGCGAACCGTGCTGCCACTCTTGTCTTGTGAGGGGGTTCCAGCATGGGTAAGACGCTCGGCCATAGTGTGGGCGGGTAGCTGGTGCCTCCGTTTTGGGGGTTCCAGCTGTTCTCGCTCTCTTAACTCTGCTCAAATTTAAAAATCTCGTTTGTTTGTATCAACTCGCGGTGTATACCGATACTTTTTGCAAGTGTGACCTGTAGAATGGATCATGCTTATTGAGTGAGAAATTGTAATGTGCTTATGCTAACAAATATAATTGTGTGTGTTGAGGCAATAGAAATTGTGTTGACCACCAAAATAATGTTCTTATAATACTATCTAAGAGGTGATGTAGAATTATGGTATCTTTGAAACTATGAGACCTTCGGCGCGAAATAGTCGGAGCTACTAAAGCGCTAGTAAACCTATGTTACTACTACTACTATTGGCCACCGTTTTATGTCCTGTGGATTGGCCACCATTTTTTGCCCTGGGATTTGGCCAGCGTTTTATATCCAGTGTATTGGCCAGCGTTATTATTAGTTTTATACCATGTGTATTGGCCGATGTATCCTAGTACTGAAAAAAGTATATTAGATTACCTCCGAAGAGATTTTTGTTCAAAAATTTTTTTTGAACGTAAACATGCTCTCTTAGAATGGTACGGTATATAAATATATATTATCTTATAGGCTGTAATTATTCAATTTAATTATTTTTTAGAGCCGTGAATTGAGTCGTCGCGAGCCGCGTAATAGATATAGCTGGCTTAAACTTATCCGATAATAAAATTATACCTTGAGCTAAACGTTTTATCTTCTATCCAACGCAAAACATTTCCTTTTCTTCATAAGTCCAATCTAAAATTTGCCCAAGCAAAGTATTACTGTGTACAGCTGCCGATTTTAGACACCAAATTAAGTTTAAGGCAAACTATCATATATATGCCAAGCCGCGTACCCCCATCGTCCTCTAAAACGCGGACTTAGTGCGTAGCGCAAAAAAAAAATTGGGAAACACTGCCCTAGCGTAACTTTCTCTGGAGTTCAATAGTTTTTGAATCATTTTGCCATACTTCTTCGCTGTTGAGGGTATAGAATTAGGTTGCATATTTGTAGAAGATGTTCAACGCGACGCTCGTCTGTTGCGATGCAGGCGTTCAAACGCCGGTGCAATGATTGCCGGACGCGACCGGAGATGCCAGGAGTTCCACGAATCCTTGCAGAGAAGTCAACAATCCTACCCAAAGGGTTCTCTTCAGAATGAATCAGTGCTTAGTACGCCAATCTTCAAATTTTCCTAAAAATTCAATTATTTGAGCCTAACATCAGAACTAGGTAGCCAGTCTCACGGATAGAACCTCTAGTTAAAATTTGTTTAACAAAGAGGCAGTCACGCAATGTAATGGACATTTATATTCATTACGTATTATTGTCGTCTGTGATACTGAAATATTAATCTGCTCAAAGCGGACATACCAATACAAATACAAACATAATTGTGAAGATAAATTTAATTTAGTTACAAGAACATTAATTTGGTCACCGTCGGTAAGCTGAGCAAGAAGTGAACACAATAGGCACGAAAACGAGTAAAAAAACAAGAATTGATAGATGAACGACATGATTAATTCCAATACATTATACAGACTTTAGTTGAAATGTAAACAAACGAGGGCAAAATGTGTTCTGAATTTTTACACGTTAAGAAATTGTCCGATTGCGGAAACCGCAGACAGAATTTGCAAAATTTTCTATCGTAGCAGTTAGTAACGAAAAGTAAAGTCTGTATATTAGTCATTCCATTATTATTATCTTGTTTTACAGATGAGTTTTTATCATTACTTTCGGGAAGTGACCGAAGAGCAAGTTCATTGAACGGAAGAGTATCACTCTATCTTTTTCGCCCGTTTTCCACAAGCAGCAAAGAAGCTACACTTCTTTTAAAAAATGCCGGCAGTGTCAAACTAGTATCGAACCTAGACTTTTCTGGTCTAGCGTACAGTGCATAATCCTAGTGCTACAGAAAAGAAGAAAAACTTTCACATAACATTTACTACAAAAGTATCAAGCCTTAGTTCACTATCAATCAAACACCTTTGAATTTGAGAAATAAATTGAACTCATCACTGAATTTTCACATATATAAGAGTTGATATAAGGAAACGTAAGAATCGCATCGCATAGTCACCGTGACCGAGTGGTTAAGAACGCACCTTTCACGAGAAGGTGTCGGCAGTTCGAATCCCGCCGTAGCGCGGTGATTTCTCCCCGTTGGGTAAAGGGAGATTTCTGGCACAATTCCCCACTCCATCCAGGGATCGGAAATGAGTCCCGGCTAGACCGGGGGTAACCGTCATTGCGTTCTGGTGTTAGAAATAAGGCATTTGAAAAACAAAAGTACAAGATGATTTGAATCAGGCGTGATGGAATGGAATAAAACATACTTTAAATCCTTTTTACATCAAATGTTAGTTTATGCCTCCCTAACCGCTAAAAAAGCGCTCCGAAAAGAAGAAGGAGGAAGGCACCAATTAATTTGGAGATAATTGAACGTGGAATCTATGCAAAACGTGCATTGAAACAGAAAGTTGAAAAAAATATTATGAAATAAGATTTAAGTTGAAGAAGAAAGGAGTAGGTGCTCAAAAATATGACTACACTGAACCAAAAAAGGGGGGTCCTCAACGTAACAAAAGTAATTTTATTTCAACAAAAAGAAGCCCTACTTAACCTTCGGCTCGAACCCTCACACATTTTCTCACTGAAAGAATTAATTTCCACAGATACAATGGTTGTATCCCCTGAGGAGAATAAGAAAAATTTTGGCTTGCCTATGGCGAAAATTCCAGAAATGCGAAGTATAACGATGAACATGAATCTAGTACTTTTGATTGCTACCCTGACTTGCACAAAAGGACCGTCTAAACAATGCAGTCTAATACACAAATTCAACGAATAAAAAATACTTGTTGAATGGTTAAAATCCATAGACGTGCTCTATAATTCCCAAGTCCAGAGCTCGTTGTGTAGAGCCCCCATTCTACATTGCGCACAACTATATTTGAAAAAATTGGCCTTCAACTACATGCAGACATGAGTACATGGGATAAGATATCACTTACGAGCAACCAAAACCTACTAAATTTAAGCATGTACGCTAAAAAAGCGGGCTAATGTACAAATTTCATTTTTTGTCTGTAAGAAAAGAAAGAAAAAAGAAAAGCCGATTATTTCCAAAAAAGTTGACGCAGATTATTAGTTAGTTTAAGCCTCCCTATCCTCAACAAATGAGATCCAAAGAGAGGAAGGAAGAAGGCACCATTTAGTATGGAGCTAAGGGAACGTGGAATCTATGCAGAAAGGGCATAGAAACAGTAAGTGAGAAAGAAGTTCATGAAACAAGATCAAATTTGAAGGAGAAAGTAGTAGGTGTTGAAAAAACAGGACTGCAGTGAAGCGAAAAAAAGTTGGTCCGTAATAAAATAAAAACCTATGTTATTTTAACAAAAAGAGAGCCTACCTAACCTTTAGCTCGGGCCCTCACATTGTCCCCCTGGGAGCGCTAATTCCCATAGATACAATAGTTGTATCCCCCTGAGGGGAAAAGTTGACACATGAGATACATGACAACATATTGGCTTTTAAAATTTTCTTAGTGTAAGACGTCCTTAGACGAACGTACCATACGAGGAGTACTCTTAGACAAACTATACGTGGTCTGATAATTGACTAACCATACGACGTGTACTAATAGTCATATTATATTCAGTGCACTTATAGACAAACCATACGAAGTGTACTAATAGACAAACTATCCGAAGTGTAGAAATAGACAAACCATACGAGGCACACTAATAGACAAACCTTACGTGGTGTGCTAATAGATTAACGCTGTCAAGGGCTAGTTGAATAAAAAATTTCATTTCTTAGATGTCTTTTATCCCAAGAGATGGCTGACAACTCATAAATAATTCAATAATTACTAGAGAATTCTTCGGAATTCCAAATTATTAGTTGAATCGAAATAAGATAAAACAAAAAAAAACGCCATACCGAAGCGGATTGAAACACCGTCGTAAATGACTATCAAGTATTGAGAAAAAGTTAGTCACGAAGTTATTTATAAAGAACATCCCGCTACATAACACGCACATCTAGAAAAGAGATTCGCAAATAAACTTACACGCAAAATGAAATTCATGGCTTGTTCAGCTTACGGACAGAGAGATCACTTTTTCACGAGCGCTTCAAATCATTTGTCTGCATAAATTTTCCATTTTTTCTATTCACAGATGCACCCTCTGGAGCAGTGGTAGATCTATTTTTGAATCATTAACCAAGTTCAGTAAATATATTTATTTATGAAATATGGTTGTGTTAACTGGTGGCAGAGCTTTAGGTAAAATGTAATGTGTCTTGAGGTTTTTTTTTTACTCAAAAAATAGAAATATGTATACATGCAAATGTGTTTATATATAAACAAATATTTGGACATTGGTAAATAATTAGGCTAGTTTCTCTCCTATTTATAATTGAGGTTGACGAGACTAGCACAGACTGCTCTACAGACGCGTATGAAATGGAGCTGACCACAACTATGTCTCCCCATCGAATAGCAGTAGTGCTTTGCAGCCGTCCACAGGCGAGGAGACGGGATGAGCATCGTAGTGAAGCACAGGGGAGGTGGAGGAATAGAATCTGGCCGGCCATGTACGCTCGCAGGTCCATCAGTGAGGTGTGAAGATCGTTACCATAGTCAGGTCTTTAGTTGGTAGTGGCGCACAGATAATCGTTTGATGAAGAGATCAACAGTACAGTCCAACAGACTTTACCCACCATTTACACTGACGTACGTTGCAAACAAAGCTCGAAACAGAATTAATCATTGTAGATGACTCAGAACTCTCCAGTTGTTAGAGCTCTGCTGCCAGTGCAAGTCTCAGTTCCGCGCATGGAGAGTGCTCTAACGTGAGCAGCCCCGGCCATCTGATTCTTATATTTCGTCGTAATGATTAGAGACACATAGAGAGGGTCAGCGCTAAAAATTCTAACTGGATAATTAAATTTGAAAGATTTAACGCAGTGAAAGTTAATAAATATAGGTCAAGTAATTAAAGAGATTTACATTAGCCTTAAAACTAACTTTAGTGAATTTTCTTCAAACATTTAGGTTCGTTAATTTTGTTGTACATTATTTCTTAGTGTAATTTGAGAACAGGCTCAATTTTGTCAAAGCCCCCATTTTCCACCGTTCGAGAGCATTCTGACGAGTGCGAGAAGGCAATTCCAATTAATTAATTTCCGACTTGGTAAAACCACAGTTTTATTCAGATATGCGCATTTCAGAGTCCTTGTACATTTTTAAACATAATCCGGGCTTAAACAACACTCATAGTTCATTTCCTTTAGCCATAGTAAATAGATAATCACAATTGAAGTAATTTTATAGCTTGTTTTTGATTTGTCATTCTAAAATAGTCTATTTCTACATTGTACTTTCCAGAATTCTTGTCACTGAAGAGGGCCTGTGGCCGAAACACTTGAAATTGGGTTTTATTCGAATTTATACCTTGTTTGATTAAAGTTTATTACGGTTGCTACGGCTCCCTGATGACTTTGACGGTACAGTGATGGGTTTTAACTCATTTAAGCATTAGTTTTGAATAAATTAATTGTACACATACATAGGCCTCATGTGTGGACAATTTATATAAAATTTAGCATGCATGGAATTTCTAAAATTATTCGCATGTAATGACGTTGTTTGATAATTTTCCTGAATGCGCATTTTTATTGATATTGTTAATTTCTCTCTCGTAAAATATTAAACATGGCCATGAAATGTCCCGCACTGCAGTAACCTTATATTAAAAGTCTCGATTCAAAGCAACAATTTTAATGTAAAACTCTAAAATTAGATAACATTGCAATAATTAATTTTGAAATGAATGATAATTGCAGTATATCACTCCCAGGGAGAAAATGTGTGAGGGCACGAGCTGAGAGTTAGAGATGACTTCTTTTTGTTGAAATAAAATGTTTTTGTTGCTTTAAGGACCATCTTTATTCAGTTGACTGCTGTCCTGTTTTTTTAGCACTTACTACTTTCTTCTTCAACTTTTTTCTTGCTTCATGAACTTCTTGCTCAGCTTACTGTTTTTATACACATTGTGCATAGATTTCACGTTTCCTTAACTCCATAATAAATGGTGCTTTCATCTTTCCCCTCCTTGAACATCTTTTTCGGGGTAAAGAGAAGCTAAAATTTTCTTATAATCAATCAATTAATTCACTGTATTCAGGCGAAATGGATAATAGCTGAATAATTGTTGCATCCTACCTAAGATAATATTATTAGTTGTAGTAATGGTGGCATATCCCACCGAACATAGCAATATAGTCAACATCAATAGGCAAGACAACACATCAATAGCAATAGTAATTACACATCACATAAGGTAAATAATTCACTCACCTCTTAGATACCTTATAACTCAATATACTCAACTACCAGACATGTGGCCAGCAAGAGTAGAGCGGAGATAGATTGGAATATATTGAAGAGAGTAGAGTAGAGTTAGTAGTAGTAGTTAGAAATAGTTAGAATAGGGACTTGGCCACATTAGGTAATTTATATGCAACACACTCAGCCAACATTTACTGTTGTTGGGCCTGAGACCAATAGAAGACTGACTGCGATTGTTGCTGTCACGAGCGTTGCCAACTTTTGGTCTGTCTAACTAGAACTTACATTTCCCGCTATATAACGCCCCTCCCTCCTTAATTAGAAACCCCCCCTTGTAACCCTACTCCCTTATTGTACCTAGTCAATCCTAAAGGTCCAATCTCACCACAGGCTTCCGAGCCCGGTTAGACCTGCGTGAGATGCTAGCACTTGGAGGCTCGTGCAACATTGCCTTCTGGGTGGGAATCGAGTAGTCAGGTTTTTCTGGGTCAGGTTCATTAGTCAGAGGTGGCGGAAATAGATTTTGAGCAGGTTGTGGAATCAACACGGTTTCCTCAGTAGATTGTTCCATGGGTTCAGGGATGACGTTCGAGCAGGTAATAACTTGGTCATGGTGTCGACGAACGACCTCTTCCCCTTGAGTTGGCACTTTTAGGATACCGGGCCCGTTTTCTCAACGGTGGTAGCAGGGATCCATTTTGGGGAACCAGGAGTGTATTGACGGGCCATCACAGGTGACTCCTGTGGAATGTCAACCGTGTGAGACCCTGGGTGGTATCTTTCCTGAGCGTCCTGGTGTTGAGCGACTTTGGACGCAATTCCTTCTGACGGCCAAAGTAGATCAAGACGAGAGCAAACTTTCCTGCCTAACATCAGCTCGGCAGGCGTTACACCTGTTGTCGAGTGGGGTGTTAGCCGATAGTTGAACAGAAACCTGTCTAGTGCTAGGCGTGGGGGTTCCGTTGACTTTCGTATATTCTTCTTGAACGTTTATACCATATTGCCTGTCCATTAGTTGAAGGGTGGTATGGTGCGCTTGTTAGATGCCGCATACCACTTGCCTTCTCAAATTCTTGGAATTCAGCCGATGTGAAACACGTTGCGTTGTCCGAAACAATTGTTACCGGAAATTCGAACGTCGCTAAAGTGTGTTTCAGGCACGAAATCGTTTCGCTAGAGATTGTAGTAGTTGTGTGAAAAATTTCAACCCACTTAGAGTGTGCGTCCACGATCACTAGATAGTATTTTCCTTCCATTGGGCCGGCGTAGTCGATGTGTATGCGATGCCAAGGTTTCGCCGGCCATTCCCACGGATGGAGTTTAGCTCTCGTCGGTGCGGCTCGAGTGCTTAGGCACTCGCTGCATGACTTAGTCGTTTCTTCTAGATCTTTGTCCAGAAGGGGCCACCATATATAACTGCGAGCTAGTTCCTTCATCCTGGATGATCCTGCACGGCCAGAGTGAAGTTCGTCCACAATTGCTTGTTTGAGGGCTTGCGGCACGATTATTCTTGCTCCCCAGAGCACACAGCCATTTTGTGTGGACAATTCGTCTCTCCTCCTAGTGTACGGAGCGAGACCAGGGTCCCCGATTACCGTCGAAGGTCAGCCTACCTGGCAGTATTTGTATACCTTCGAAAGTACTGGGTCCCTTAGGGTGCCGTTGCAAATGTGGGTGCTGGTGACAGAAGCTGCCTCAAGGAAGTTTCCGAGGGACGTCCATTCCGTTGGAATGGGCGTGGCTTCCTCGGGAGTGTTCAAGGGTAGACGACTGAGAGCATCAGCCGTGCCCAACAGCACGCCAGACCGGTGACGCAAGGTGAACTTGTAGGATTGCAGCAGTAGAGCCCACCTTTGAACGCACCCGAATGCCCTCGGAGGAATGCTTCTACCCGGATCATATAGACCTAGTAAAGGTTTGTGGTCGGTGATCACTGTGAAGTCCTGTCCCCACGGGTAGCAATGGAATTTTCTGAGTGCAAAAACCATTGCCAGGGCTTCTTTCTCAGTCTGGGAGTAGTTACGCTCGGTTGCTGTTAGACTTCGGGAAGCAAAATAGACGGGGCGTTCAATCCTCTCAATGAGGTGACACAGCACCGCTCCCACGCCATACGCACTACTGTCAGCCACTACCACTATGGGTAGGTTAGGGTCAAAATGGATCAAGGTCTGGGAGTCTAGAAGTGCTTGTTTAGATTTCTGGAATGCCCTTTCCTGACTTGCATCCCATTTCCAAGGGGTTTTATCCCTTAGTAAGGCATTTAGGGGCTCCAACATAATTGCAGATGATTTTAGAAATGTCCTGCAGAAGTTGAGCAGCCCAAGGTAGGCTCTCAGTTGAGTCACATTAGTAGGAGCTGGTGCATTCTGGATTGCTGCTACCTTCTCTGCAGTGGGGTGCAATCCATCCTTGTCGATTTAGTATCCAAGGTAGGATACCTGTGACACTCCTATTTGGCATTTTTCCATTTTCAGTTTTAGCCCTGCCTCCTGTAGTTTAGAGAAGACTTGAAGGAGACGCTTGGTGTGCTCTTGCTCATTAGTAGCACTCACCAGGATGTCATCCATGTAACAGAACACTCTTGGGAGGCCCTGTAATAGTCCTTCCTTAGCACGCTGAAAAATCCAGGGAACGGAAGCGATTCCGAAGCTGAGACGTTTATAGGCAAATAGACCTCTGTGGGTGTTGATTACCGTGAGTTCCTTGGAGTCTTCATCCAAGGGTAGTTGAGCGTAAGCCTGGGACATGTTTAGCTTGGAGTATATAACTTTTCTCGCTAACCTGCTCAATGAGTCTTCCACCCTGGGTATAGGGTAGGTATCTAGCCTAGTGGCCCGGTTCACGGTGAGTTTGTAGTCTCCACAGATTCAGATGCTTTGATCAGCCTTGAGCACGGGAACAATAGCTGCTGCCCATCTAGAGTACTGTACAGGGGTGAGAAAACCTTCCTGTACCAGTCTATCTAGTTCTACCTCCACCTTAGGTCTGAGTGAGTAAGGCACATTCCTGTTTTTACAAAACTTAGGTACTACATTGGGGTTAATCTCAATTTTGAACTTTCTGCCCTTAAAGCAACCTTGACCTAGTTGAAAAATGTTGGGAAATTTTTGTACTAACCCTTCTGCCTGGGTAACAAGCTTATGTACCCTATTAGTTCCTATAGTTAACCCTAGGGAGTCAATCAGGTCTCTACCCAGCAGGCCTGGCCCCTCCCTGCCTACAACTACAATAGTTGCTAGCTGAGGAGCCCTACCATTAGCTTCACGCTGGATGCTAGTCCTAATCTCCCCCAAACTACTGGTTCAGCTCTTCCATGAGTCCTAAGCTTAACATCATAAGGTCTCAGCTCGGGTCTTGTCTTGGTGGGTAACCTACAGTTGGTGGCTTTTGAAAGGATAGACCTGGCAGCACCTGTGTCTACCTCCATTTCTAATGGCACACTATTTAGCAACAATTTTATTCTGATTGGGGGTTTCATTTCCTCGGCTATGGAAAGTATTTCCCCATAACAACCCTGATTAGAAACTGGGTAGTCTGCAATGGTTACATTGCTAGTTCTATTAGGGTTAGGGTGGTGTTCCCTGCCCCTTTCTTCATGAAAAGCATGCACAAAATTATTTTTGCTGCCTTTAGCGGATTTCTGCCCTTTTAGTTGAAAACAAAAGTTTTTTATATGACCTTTTTGGCCACAACCATGACAATTACAGTCTTTATAAAGGCAATCTCTACTACAGTGCAAATCACCACAGCCGCTGAATGCTGATTTGGAGCTAGCTTGTGCTTGAGTCTTGCCCTGAGGCTTATAAGCAGTTTGCTGAACTCTAGTCTGACCTACATTCAAAATAGAATTAGGTTGTCTCAACCCCACTGTCTTTCTCAGTGTGGTCTCTTTAGCAGTGGCTAGATCCACGGCTTTTTGCCATGTCAGGCCAGCTTCATTCAGCAAGCAATTTTGAATGTCATTACTGGGCACACTGAATATGAATCTGTCCAGCAACGTTTCTTCGAGCACTTCCTGTTTGAAATTACTGGTATGTAAAAGGGCCTGCAAGCTAGCGACAAAATCAGCGATGCTTTCCCCTTGTTTCTGGTTCCGCTTATGGAACCTGAAACGCTCGAATACTTGGTTGCGCATGGGCGCTTCCGTCTTAACGCCACCATCTAAGCATAAGTAACATCTAAGGTACATTTAGGGGACACAAGGTCTTTGACTAGCCTAGCAATTCTAGGACCCACAAGTGAAATTAGAGTGGGGCTTTCTCACTGTCTCCCATCTTATTTATTAAGAAATAACAGTGCAACCTAGTTTCATAGTCCACAAACTCTTCCTCTGAAGGATTAAACTCTCCCACTGAACATATCAACGGCATTTTTAATTTTCTTAGACAGTGCAACACTAGTGAGAACAAACAATCAAAACAAAAAAATCATTAGGTAAATTTTAGGTTCCCTCACTAGTCACTACTACTTAGTCACTCCCAGTGGTTCTACCAAAATCCCGTCGCCAATTGTTGCATCCTACCTATGATAATATCATTATTAGTAGTAATAATGGCCTATCCCACCGAACATAGCAATATGGTCAACATCAATGGGCAAGACAACACATCAATAACAATAGTAATTACACATCACACAAGGTAAATAACTCACTCACCTCTAAGATACCTTACAACTCAATATACTCAACTACCAGACATGTGGCCAGCAAGAGTAGAGCGAAGATAGATTGGAATATATAAAGGAGAGTAAAGTAGAGTTAGTAGTAGTTAGAAATAATTAGAATAGGTACTTGGCCACATTAGGTAATTTTTATACAACACACTCAGCCAACATTTATTGTTGTTGGGCCTGAGACCAATAGAAGACTGAGTGCGATTGTTGCTGTCACGAGCGGTGAAAACTTTTGGTCTGTCTAACTAGAACTTACATTACCCGCTATATTACAATAATCTAAAAGCTATAACTGAATATTAATTCAATTAAAATGATTGAAGTAGACAGTAGACTCCGTAACTCCGTACAGTGTGGACGTGCTCCGTCCTCGCTCCAAAACAAAGTGCCACTATTGGTTAGAAAGAATGTACGTCTAACCTAAACGAGCACCCACTCTCGCCGTGAGGACTCAAATGTGATTTAAACATACCATACATCTAAACCATCGAACTAAAAGTAAAATATTCCCTCTAAAAAGAGTGTGGAAGTGAAGGTGATCAACCCTCATCAAACAAGGAACCGAGTGCTCTCAATCTTCAAAATGGCTCCCAAGAAGCGAGGCAGCAACAGCAGCAGCAGCAGCAACAACAACAGCAGTGAGCTTCAGTCGAAGTTTGGGCCAAATCCTGATATGTCTAGCTTAACGAAAGAAGGCAAGGAAGTGGTGTTTGTCTTAATAAAATAGGTCGACTCAGTGATGACAGAATTTAGTAGTAAAATCGAAGATATGCAAAGTCAAATAAGCAACAATAAAACACTATTTGAAACTGTAGCAGGAAAAGAAGCATAACACAAGAAAATTTTCAAAGATCAAAATGAGAAAATAAATAGCTTAGCCTCGCATCTCGATCGCTTGGAAAAAAATGATCAGCGCCGAGATCTTGAAGATAGAAAATGCACTCTCGTCATTTCTGGGATGGAACTACCTCAATCACACACCAACGAAAACTGCGAGGAAACAGTCTGTAAACTTCTGAAGGACGTCAACAGTGACCTCAGTAATGCTGACATAACGTTAGCTGGCAGAATGGGAAGAAAACCAATAACTGGAAACGAGGATCGAAGAAACATTGCTTTCGAACTAAAACATTATACCAAGAAACGCGAAATTCTCACCGCCTGCCGAGCAAATAAACCAAAGTTCTTCATAAATGAATATCTCATTCCTTCACGAGCCAAGATAATGTATACTTTGAGAGTAGCCAGAAAAAAATTCCCTGAGAAAATTGGAATCCCGAGGACCCAGGACGGAAACATCTTTGCATCCACCCCTGGGCAAACGGATTCAAGACGTCAGATTAACACACCAGAAGACCTCGAACAATACCTGATGCTGCAACTGGACATATCATCGAAACAGGTCTTTGGTGATTAGGCTTGGGTGATCACCTCAATTAGATATCATATCACTATCATAACATGTAACTGGGGCAAATTATATCCTCGTGTGTCACTAACTCCTAAAATTTAAAAACTATACACTTAAACTTCAAACTGTAAAACTTCATGTCTCAAATCGGTTCCAACCTTTAAAAAATAAATATATCAGTTTCACCTCAAATTTTGACAATTGTATGACAGACGTATGTGAACTTTGCAACAACGCCATCAGCAATTTGTACCTACCGATGTCGTTGTAGAATTTTGATTTCCAACTTGTACCCATTCCCACCTTATTTGTATGAAATTTTTACCAATAAAATTATTATTCCGTGAAAACCATGTTAGCTCATTAGATATACCATTGTCGCCAACATTTTTAAATCTCATTACCTGTTGTATGTGAACTTTGTAACAACGCCTCAGCATTTTATACGCACCAATTTTGTGATATTGAACTCCAATATTATTCGCTCATGGACTGAGTATGTGTGTACTCACGAAATCGCGCTAGATTTTTTACTCCTTTCTCTTTTACTTCCTAAGCTAGTTTTTAGACAGGAATATCTTCTTAATCTTGACTCTGTATTTCATTTTTAAGCTTTATATTACTTACTGCTTACTGTTTATTAACTTTAAATGAATGATCACGCTGATGTTTGAGATGAAATCGACCCAGATCTCAATCATATGAACAGAATATATCCAAACATAAACGACTCTGAAAACTGCAGGAATACTAATATTTCAAAATTCAACGAAACTATACGAAAAACTCGCCAGGATTTTTCGCTCGTGTGTTTGAACTGTAGGTCACTGTCTCCAAAATTGGAAGAGGTACAACGTACAATTACTGAACTTATATATAACCTAGACGTGATTAGCTTCACCGAAAGCTGGCTAGATGACTCGACCAAAGACATGATTAGATTTGAAAATTCTCTTAGCTACCATTCACTACGAAA
>JACJUY010005789.1:2083-48027 GCA_014220935.1 Platorchestia sp. MABIK
CACGCTGTGGCTCTTGAAAATAGCGGTAGTGTGGTTGTAGTCGTATTTATAATTCATGTGCATGTTACTCACGCTGTGGCTCTTGAAAATAGCGGTAGTGTGGTTGTAGTCGTATTTGTTAGACGAAATGGAAATTCACTCCCACTCTCTCATAGTACAAATAAATATCGTAAGCTCTAATATTTCATGAAAATGTAAAAAAAAAGAGAATTAGAAAATATCAAAAGCTTAAAAACGAAGCAAATTCCGATAAAATGTATCATCTTTACTAAGAAAACGTTTCGGAGTCCAGCTCCATCATCAGTTCAAACGAAAAAAAAAAGAATTACGTCTGAAATAAAAGATCAAAGAACAATGAATTGTATGTCATGAAAATATATCATGAATGTAAAATTACAAAGTATGACACGGATAAAAACAAAAAATAAAAAACAACAGCACAAAAAAAACACATGTGACACATGAATATGAAATGAAATTAGGCTGGTACTGACGAGGAATCTACCTATTCACTATTTGCAATGGGTACGAATTGTCCATATTGTTCAAATCAGGGTTTCGTTTGAAGATATGCAAGGAATCAAAATTCTGAGGTCATACGGGGTGGAAGCTGAGTCAAAAATTTTGAAATCGGCGGGAGATTTGGGAACATTGCATTTTTCGGCATGATTTCGCACAACAGAATGCAATGGGTGTGCTAGTCGGTTGCCAGTAAAGAAGCTTTTACCTCTATGCTCTGCCACTCTGAAAAAGACCATAAAATCATCTGATCGAATGGGTTAAAAGTTGTTGAACTTGTCACGACTAATTTGCCTCTGTTTAGTTTCGGATGAATAAATCTGATTTTTCCACATGAATGAAATGATTCAGAGAGTCATTTTATTTGTCCACCTTCGATTAACGTGCTGTGAAAGCTTAAGATATGTTATTAAATGTGTAAAAATTTCGTGACGTCACTTTTACTTGATTATGCTCTAGTTTTTTCAGTTTTTATTCGGTAAATTTCAAAATTAATTGTATCCAAACTTTAATTAACAGGGGTTACATAGTATGTTCAACTTTTAAATACGCGCATTGTTAGTTGGATTTCTTAAAATCAAATTTTAAAACTTACGGGTTTCCGCTGGGTCCTAGTAATTCGCAAATTAACAAAATAACTGTCGAAGCAATACAAGTCACAAGCTGCCGGAGTTAACAGTAAAGACCGATTGTACTGTTCATTTCCGTATTTTGGGGCACCGTCTGACAAGCTGTCTCGTGAATTGGAATTACTGTGTGTAAAATATTTCCATAATTTTACTTTACATGTCACTTAGGTTAATAATTTCAAAATTGGTTCTTTTTTATCGGTACAAAGATACGCTTCCCAGTGAAATGCGAGCCTCTTTAGTATACTCTTATAGTTGTGTGCAGTGCATATCTTATATATTACGTCGGTATGACGTCACGAAATTTCCATATCAGAGTGGCAGAGCACAGAGGTAGAAGTTTCCGTGCTGGTAACCAACTAGCACACCCATCACATTCTGCAGTGCGCAATCATGACGAAAAATGCAATGTTCCTATATCTCTTGCCGGTTTCCAAATCTTAGACTCAGCTTCCACCCCGTATGACCTCAGAATTTTGAGTCCTTTGCATATCTTCAAACGAAACCCTGATTTGAACAATATGGACAATTCGTACCCTTTGCAAATAGTGAATAGGTAGATTCCTCGTCAGTGCCAGCCTAATTTCATTTCATACTTATGTGTCACATGTTTTCTTTTTGTGCTTTTGTATTTTATTTTTTGTTATTATCCGTATCATACTTTGTATTTTTACTTTCATGATATATTTTCAAGACCTACAATTCATTGTACTTTGATCTTTTATTTCTGCCGTAATTCTTTTTTTTTCGTTTGAACTGATGATGGAGCTGGACTCCGAAACGTTTTATTATTAAAGATGGTCAATTTTATCGGAATTTTCTTCGTTTCTAAGTTTCTGATTAGGTTGCGATTAAAGCAAACCGCTGACGTGTTCAGATATATCAAATTGAAAATAAGTAGAAGAACTGATTGATGAGAAGATGCCAAATGGATCTCAAGATTAGCTGTCCATTTCGCAATTATTTTCTCATCAGTTCACACAACGCACAACTCACCCAGGTCTTCGATTTGTGGTGTGTGCAGTAATATGAAGAGCTATACTCCAGCTGAGGCAGGTCTCAGTCCCCATTTGAATAATTAAGAAGTGGACGCTGCCACTTAGAATTGCTTGCGTATGATGAGTGAAGCGTAAACATAAACTAATTGATGTTATGGTAAAGCTGATGGTATTAACCTGATATGTCATATGACGTCACGAGAGGGTTCAGAGATTCCGCGCCTTTTGTGGTGAATTGAAGGGACGGAATTCAGTCGGCAGGAATGTATCGTACTTTCCCATTGAACAGAGCTGACCAGGCTTATAAACTCAAATGAGATCTGCAACAATGATTTAGAAGCCATATGAGTATAAAAAGTATGGTTTTCCTTTATTATTTCTGAAATGGCAAAGAAGAAATGCGAGCCCAAGCTTGTTTTGGCCCACCGTTGAACTTGCGTCTTTATTTTTAAGACAATTCAAGCAAAATAATTTCCACCATAGCAGGGGTCTTCCTTTCATTACTGAGGCTTACGAGTTACACATGGCTAAACTACCTCTCACACGAGATAGTTAAGAACCCTCTGAGCGAAAAATAGGCACGATCAATGAGCAAACGGTAAAACCTCAAAACTGAACCAAAAGACTGCGAAATCTGCCTGAGTTACAATTTCGTACTTCCAAAACAACGCCACATCACATCACGTCTGCAAATCCCTCAAATGATCATAGGTGGAACTGAAATACACGAATTATGAGCCAAATCTTGATGAAAGTGATTTTCCTATCTCTATAGACCCGTTATTTTTGATTACTCACGCATAATGTAGTAGAAGTTCAACGGAAACTATACGGAGCAACGTATTTACCTCCACTGGGTTATATATAACTGAACTGAGAAAATTTTATTTCATTGACATCATCAGTTAAACCAGAAAACGAATAGATAATCAGAACAAGTAAATTTGTTTCAGAAAATACCGTAAGCCCATGAAAAAAGAGTTAAGTTTAAAACACCATATATATGTTTAACAGTGCATGACGCTACAATGCGTCGAAACACGCTTATGACCCATGTTATATATAAAGTCACTTTAGAGAAGTTTGGCACGTACTATAGTATTCCATAAATATGATATGCCTTTTTCAGTGTTGGGTGGAGTTTACCATTTTTTTGTGATCAATTGTAAGAAATTGGTTACCATATTGACTGTAAAAATATCGGGTGTCCCAGTGAAGTGTGGACAAATAAAATATAGGTTTTTTGCTGTTATATGAAGGCCAATCAAAACAGCTCATAAATCAAATAAAAGAAAAATTTATTGTCTTTAATCACCTTTAAAAATTATTCAACATATCCTCCTTTCTCCTTGATAACCTGGCGGAGACGAGGGAGCACCTCATCGCACGTGGCATGCACAGTTTCGGCTTCAATTTCTGCCCAAGATTTAGTTAGTTTTTGCTTCAGAACCTCCACACTTGCGTGGGATACAGCCCCGGCATTCTGCTCCAAGAAAGACCATATTCTAAACTCCATTGTATTTAAATCAGAAGAAGATTGAGGCCACATTTCCTTGGGCTAAAACGACTTGAAATTGTCTTTGCACCAGTCCTGCACCAATCTGGCTGTGTGAGAGGTTGCTCCATCCTGCTGAAGTGTAATTCCTTAATTTTCAGTGACTTTCCCCATCCAAGGAACAACTTCTTCCTTTAATATCTTCAAATAAACATGTTGGTTGATTATGACACCAGCCCCGATGAAAATCAAAGGGGTTTTGAGACCTGTGGACGTAACCACTGCCCACACCATTACTGAAGCTGGTTTTCGTCTCCTGAATGAAGTTCGACGTTCAACAGGCACTGAATCTTGGAGCAGAAGCTGTATCCCACTCAAGTGTTGAGATTCTGTGGCAAAAACTGATCAAATCTTGGGCAGAAATTGACGCCTAAACTGTGCGTGCCACGTGTGACCAGGTGATCCCTCGTCTCCGTCAGGTTATCAAGGAGAAAGGAGAATGTGTTGAATAATTCTTGTATGTTATTAAAGACAATACATTTTTCTTTTATTTGAGAGATGTGTTGTTTTGATTGGCATTCATATAGATGGAAAAACCTAACTTTATGTGTCCACACTTTGCTGGGACACCCGGTATATTATGGTAAAATTAGTCGTCAATTAAACAGTGTTCGGTCAGGAGAGTGATGTGATCATTGCGTATGGCGAGTCAATAAAGAGAAACTTCATAATGTTACCCCAAATTATTTTGAGGAGAGTTTTTATTTTTAGCATAATTGAAATACATCCTTCATCAATACAATACTTAAAACATCAAAATTGATTTTAAAGGAAAATAAGAAAAAGATCAAATCTGTTAATTTTCTGCACCTGACCTTGTATCTGAATGCGCAAATTCATTTTTTTGCATTGCTGGACATTAGTTCGACGGAGTTTTTCTGTTTTCCTATCCGAACGAGTTCAATCATAGTTTATGTGCCTTAATTTTGTTTGACATCCAGAATTTAGTTGCATTATTGTGCACTTACAGATGGAAGCATCCCGCTCAACCAAGTCAAATTGCAGTATCCAGTCTTTCTCAACCCTGCGACTTTTTCTTGCCGACTCTAGATCTAAATTCAGCTCTTTATGAATGTATCCCACGTAAAATTAACGTGAACTTTTTGCGACGTCATGGAGATTACACAAGCCGCGAATATTCTTGAACATGCTTGCAAACATTTCAATTTTTATCTTATCACGTAGGATGACACCTGAGTTGTGGGCTTTGTCAGCTGTAATTATTTTGAGATAGAACTGCGCATTTTGCTAATCATCAGGGTGAATTTAATGGCGCTACTGGTAGTCACGCTATCAATGAAATGAAATAGCGGAATCTATCACAACACACATTCACATGAAAGAAATAGTTCCCAAAATTTGAGTTCAATTCTCAGTTAAAAATTATGGAGCATCGATATTCCAAGGTTAACCATCGTCATCTGAAATTAAGATTGAGTTTCTTATAATGTTTGGAGCTAAGATTAGTTTGAAGATATCGCAATTTTACTTGCATTTCTGTTTAATTGACAAAGCAAAAATAATCGGTGTTGGTTATTGAATTCTTACTGGATGCATGAGTTTGGTTTTCTTAAAAACTCATACGAACGTAAACCAGTTGAGGGGCTGCAACCGTCTCTCTTGAGCCGATGACTGCGCGACACTGTACTTCTCGTGCGCAGGAGCCACCTTTTAACTACTGAATTATTGATTGATCGGGGGCAGTGAGGGAAGGGTCAGGCCGGGAAGTCCGCTCAGGTATCATTAGGTTCGGCAACAAAAAACTTAGTCGTGTCCGTCTTGAAGCTCCATCAACGTTCGATTGACGCGCTCAGTAAGTGGCATTCTGAACGGGGGTATAGCAATGTCGCACGTCACCGCAGAAACTTCTGCATTGACCTCTTATTAATCATATTCTGAGTTATCAGTTGGACGAAAAACACAATTATTCCATCATACATAAAAAGTGATTAATCACAGTGGTCTTCGATATTATTTCAAACGCGTACTCATGTAGTTTTGTCACAAAAAAATACAGTGAAGAAATAGTGAAGGATAGAACCGAGCAGTTTCAAGTACGTACGTACGCACAATAAAGTAAGAGTTTGTGACCGACAAAGTATGAATTATTGTAGGACTCTCTCCAAAACTCTAGATTGCCAATTAATGTAACGTCAAAACCAGGAAAAGGAAATTCAAAAGAACTAAAGAGAACTAAAAAACGCAAGAAATGTGAAATGCTCCCAATTCAGCATCATGGTAGAAATAGCTGAAGTACTACTTTCAAGTCATAAATTAACTCTCATGCTTTTCACTAGCCAGTTTGCTCAAGCACCACTTGCTAAAACAGCTCCCTGCGATTAATTACGTGTTACAAGCTTTTCTAAGTGAGAGTGAGATGAAATTATGCAAGAATTATATTGTAATTACCTGCGAATACCATCGCAAATAGGTGCCCAGTGAACATATCGATGTGTTTGTGCTCTATGGCTGGTGCCGATGGCGCTTGCAGAACCGGGAAAATTTTCTACATCAAAGAATATTTATCTTTCTGCTGCAGCATTCGAACATTATAAAAGGTACACAACTCATGTCGTTTTATGTTTCAGCAGTCAATGATGATACAACACAAGACTTTCGTTTTTTCTATCTGGAATAGCTGAAGAGGAATCCTTTTTTTTTAATGGAATTACAATTTGCAGAAGTGATGTTTAGATACGTGACTTATAATAGTCTTTCCCAACAAAATTCAGGGAATTACACTTGTTTCATAACTCACATCATACTGTTTTGATCACGTAAACTTAAGATCTAATTTTTAACTTGGTTAAATCTGTAAATTAATAATTTCCATCGATCTGTTTTATGTAATACGGAGAAGAATAATACGCAGTGTCAACAATTAAGTTTTTATCGTGAATGTAAAGTGAGTGAGCAATCACTAAATAAAATATTAGGGTAGAATAGGGGGAAAATAAAATTAAGCAATACATCACAAGGGAACAAAATGAAATCATGAAATTAATCTCCGGTCTAATCAAAAATAACGTAAAGTTATTCTCATTGGATTAGTGGCCATACACTTATTTATAATGAATCCACTTTTACAAAAGAAAAGATTGATAAAAGGAGTTTGCAAGGAAAGAGGAATAAAACAGATCAATGAACAACACGAGAATGAAGATTCGAGTACGGTGCCATGGATTCTATAGAACGAAATTTTCTAGTACATTATAATTTAGTTTCAAAGTTACGACCATGCTTTGACGTAAAATTTACTCACACAATAATGTCAATGAACGTGAAAAATAATGCTTAGGTAGCAAAATCCAGTCAAAAATCCAGGTAGCAAAATCCAGTCAAAATCCAGTTGAAATTAGTTTTAGTCTAATTGCGAAGTTAATCAGCTTTTCAATTTAAAAAATTGACTGCTGTTTTCTGATCAGGAGAATGAGAGAAAGAATGAAGAGTGGAGGTGCCAGTTTGCGTCCCTGAGCCGGGCTGATGCCGAGCATGATTAACTCAACCATCGCTTCAAGCGATTTGTTGTGTTTTCATGACCAGACATTTGAAAGGTTGACCTTTGAACATTGTTCACATTCCTGCTCAATGACGTTGTGTTTTTAAAGTTCACTTTTATACAAGTTCATTAGGTGCAAGCGATAAGGCTCCCATTGAATTGCAATGAGATCTTTCAACTATATTTTCAACCATAAAAACACTACTCAGTGACGAGCATGTCAGAGTATATGAATTGCCGCCAGTGAGTGTATGGGAAGAAAACTGTATATAGCTACTGAGAGTGACAATGTGAGTGTCACACAGACCTGAAAGCTGTGAAAATAATGTGAAAGATGTTTCTTGAAAATGATGTACAAAATTCTGGTGCGAAAAGAGCGTAAAGGCCTTTCATCCACTTTTCTGGCTGACATGTGGGCCAAACAGGTGATAAAGTCTAGCCCGGCTGGACCTTGGTGGGCAGTTCGTCATCATACCCTGCCGCCACCCCTAATCTTTGCCCGAGCTTTTCTATGCACCAAGAAGGTACGTGTTGCCCACGCATCTTCGCCTCCACCGCCATTTGAGGTGGGAAGAAGTGGTTCTCAAACCTCGAATTATTTTAAGGAGCAAACTTGATGTTGATTCATAAGTTCTTGCTATCACTGACAGAAAATTGTTCCCAATCCACGGGCGAGAAAACTCGCAACACTAGATTTAAAAGCAGCGTCAGATGTCGGCCGTCCTTGGCGAGTTCCACTGAGAATCCAATTGCCAAATTACCTATTTTGAAAATGAAATAACAAAACTGCAATATTTTAAGCTGTTTTCAGGTTGCTCTCTTCCTCCCACTTCACGGTGATAACATTTTATTCCTTAAACACTAACTCTAATTTAAGAGTTAAGGTTTTATTTTTAATTTAGAGTTATTTTATGTTCAGCTCTTTAGTATATATGTCGCTGAAGGTAATTATGGCCAATCCTTTTATGAAAAAATTAACGATTTTCAGTTGGGATGTTTAAATTCCGAGTTTCATAAAGTGAATGTATGTATAAGTCTCATTGCTAGCTTAGTCGCTCTAGGTGTTATTACTCAAACTCAAAATTTTCGCTCAATTCTTGTCTAGCTCAAGCTTTTCATCAATGCTGTTGCATTTGTGCTAGCAATACAGCAAGAAAATTCAGATATTCTTCGTTGAACGAAGGGACTTTACCTCGGCTCAAACAATGAAGGGCTTCTAATAGTTGAGTCTTTTTTTCACTTGAGCTCTTTCGAATATTTGCGAGTGTGGAAAAATTTAAAGAACTGTTTACGACATTAATAGTGCAAAAGCAATACTTAAACCTGTCAAACTCTCTATTACTCAATTCTAGGTTATAATCACAAAAATGGCCTCACTAATGACTTCGCTTGAAAATGAAAAGACGATGGATGACTTAATAATTGACGATGGAACAAGCCACACCGGCGAAATTCACGAAACGAATGTGGTCGCAGCGCAGCGAGCTCATGGGCTTCTTGGGACCATGTGTAAATGGAGATGAGATACTCTTAAATTAGGAAATATTTCCTTGCAGACGTTGGCCCAAAACTTGGAATCATGTTCTTATGCTCTTCATATTGACTTGGGGCTGTTCTGATGAATCTTATTCAAGTGACATTAATGTACGATTGATGCCGGACCAATGTGAGTTAAATTCAGAAAAACAATAAAAGTCCCACCGGGATTTGAGCTAAAAGAGAACAATGAATCTAATTTTTTTTTCAAATTTACTCTCCGTTAATTGCTAAAAAGATCGGTGAGCTTCACCCCGGCCCAACAAACTGTAAAACCCCAGGAAAATCTTCGTTTCTTGAATCCCTGAGCAATGAGTTTTATTTTCTTCATACAAAATAAAAATACATTCGAAATGTTTTGAGTATACTCACAAAAAGTAAAGTTTTTGTGAGACCAGTGGTTCAATCATCACATTCAGATCAACACAGTTCAAAAATAACTCCTGTCATGTATATGAGCAAAATGTAAAAGAGACAAGATCATTCGCAAAAGTAAAACAGTGCGATTGTTTTCTTATGACAAGAGAACATTCTTATCAATGGAAAAGTAAGAAGCGCGCTTGATAGAGTATCTATTTCAACGTTTGGACTTTTTAACATTGAAACTTTGAGCAAGCATTTAAATTTTCCTATCTTGTGATATGATTTGAAAGCACAACGTGAGCATTCATTGATACGAATTTTTCCTCGATTTTGATGTAAATATATTTTTTCTTGTACGATGTGAACAGGTTGGAGTTTTAGTATGTGGCACACCTAATAATGAAATTGAAAAGCATTGGTTTTTTATCGGATCCTCCGCGTGAAAATTATGCTATCAAATGATCTGCCACACAGGAGACTAAGAACTCACAGTTGTAAAAGGATACCCTCTAATCGTCCCTCATGTCGGCATAAACATTGCCTCTGTCACCGCATGCTTTAGCAGGGAGCTTACCTAATTATAGTCTGCACACAACATGACTGTTATTCACCCAAAATTCAGTTCAAACACTGCTTACTGCAAACCTTTGTATGAGTGAGCTATTATAAATTGAAAAAGCAGCAAAAGTATTTAATAATAAATTGTTCTGAAATTTCGAATGAGAAAATTTTAATATTTGAATAGTTCATGGGCTTGAAAAATGGCAACTCAATTCCTAAGCAGCAAAAAATTTCCTAGTCAATTCTTCTTCTCATATTAACCAAAAATTTGTATGACAAAGTTTCGTTTACAGTTCACCATCATTCTTTTACAGTTCATTTTGAGTAGCTTTTGCATTCTCCGGATCTACTGTAAGTCCAATTGAAAGTGTCTGGAAGCAGCTGTAAATTCAAGTTAGGCAAAAGTAAGCATCTAATAGTGTTGATATGTAAGAAACATGCTCTGGAAAAGGATGAAATTGCTTTTCAGACTGGCACAAGACCAATGCCTCCTATGGGTATCTTCACGTCTCCTTCTCGACGAGGAAACATAGCAATGACGTCACACTGATTATCGAACGACAGCGGTGGATTCTAAGTCAAATCTGCTGGAGGAACGCATTTTACTCAATACCATTTCGATCAAGATCCCTGTGATATTGAGAGTAACCTGCCGTGAAAAGACGTTTAAATTTCCAGTATAAACTTGTTGGTCAGGTGTGGGGTCCCTGTACGAAATCTTTGAAACTATTTCTGAATAGTTCTGGTATCATCAATATCGGATCAAATGTCGTAAGGCTTCGGCGACCGAGTAGCCGCCAAAGTGGCATCAGAACATTTCTTGATGTTGTTCCGTGGTCAATATATCCATAAGATTAGGAGCAGTTACTTTAAGTAAATTTTTTTGTCTTGTATAAATGATACTCGATCCTACTTGAGAGTAACCAAATGCACACAAATAATCAGGGGTATACCCATATAGTTGATAAAAAACTACTCTAAGTACGACATTTCATATGAGAAAACAGGATATCTACGCTCTAAATCATAATTGACCTCCGTTGAACCGTTCATTTGTTTGCTGTGATTTTACTGTGTTTTCACAAGTCAAAAAAATTGTTCTGATTTTTCTAAATGTTTTTTCAAAGTGATTGAGTTTGTGGCCAATTATCGTAAATTAATTTCTGTTTGATAGTGAAATTTTTCATTCGATGAAGACACATCTCAACGCACGATATCATGCATCAAAATTCATTGTAACTACAGTATATTCAACTTCTACAATTTACGCTCAATTTTGCGATGAATGTAATTTTTAGGTCGCATTACCTTCTAGAAATTCGAGACGTAACATTTTTGCCACTGATGTGTAGAAACACTTGCAGAACTGCATTTCAAACATCCGCGCTCTCGCTTCCATTAATTATTTTGTTGCAAATCCTGGACTCAGTACAAGGAACCATAATTTGTCACCTCGTGGAAAAAAAAAATTGGTTCAAATGATAGGAAATAATTTTTCTCCTACTAGTAAGAAATAAGATATTTATTCAACTAAGGAAGCCATAGACTTTGATCAAACGATTCATAAGACCCTATTTGTTTGGCCATGTTTTGAGCTCAGAACGTATTATTTTGCGAATACCTTTACAATATTCTCATTGTGTCACGTAAGCATGTGTGTAGACCCAGAGTTGTTCACGTTATGCTTGACGTAGAACTCATGCTCTGCTTCAGGGCTGAATTATGAGTTTTGACCTAGATAACAATTAAAGCTCGCAAATTCTTTTTTACCACTTGCAATGACCGTATTAAAAGTAATTTCTAAAGCAGCAATTAGTACTGCTTTCACTCCGTTCGATCTCCATGGGTCAACAGCCACTGGAGACCATAGAATAGGGATTTCAACACTGCAACAATCGAACATTTACTCACTTTGAGTTGGTAAATTATTGAGTTATTTTAAACTTGCTGCTTGTTTTTTTAGAGGCGTTGGACGATTCATGTAGGCGCTGGTTTCCTCACTTCATGATTTATGGAAACACTAGAAACTTCTCGGGGAGGTTCTCCGAGTATCTATCAGCATGCTGGTGAGGGTACCGTAAGTTATGACAAGTTCATTCAATTTGGAGCTTTAAATTGGGTAGTTTTTACCACTCGCCTTAATTATAAATGAAATGATACGCACACAAATCATGTAAGCAGTGTTTCCATTGATTGAATTAAATGTTTTCAAATATCTTTTAGGCTCAACAGTGGTATGTGCCAATCCCACATGCACAAGCAGTAAACTTGTCTAATGCTTCGAAATTAACTGTAAGCTCTTCCAAGTATAGAAATTCATTTCATTATTAGGTTTCACGAAAATGATAGAAAAAGTTTCACGTATTTCCACCCAAATTTTCCCTTCACATTCTCAGCAATTAATGCACTAATTTTGATGTTATTGCAGTTTTGTACATATTAAACCCATATCACTCCCAATTTCGTAAAATGGGATTTTCTTTGTATGTGAAAGTGAGATTGGTATTTTGTTATGAAATGGCAGCCTCAAAAATATGAAAACCGACGACATTTTCCAGTTTAGAATCAATAAAATCGAAATTTCATACAAAATCAATACGAACTGCAAGAGAGTAGGAGTAAATGTGACTTTATTCAAACATGGTTAATGATATGGGTATGAACCCTCATGTTTTTCATCTCACATTTCAGGATAAGTTTTTTGAGGCAATTACAATGCAGCACAAAAGCAATACAGTAGGAAGTACAAAATGTAATCAAAGATGAACTTAACAAAGGATAAAAAATACGTTCCAATACACTCTACACAGATGAGAAGAGACTAAAATTGCACTATCGAGCCTACCCAATACATGTACACAGAAACAAGCAGCGTTAAAAAATTATGGATCTATTTTTTTGCAGCGAATGCTCCAATTTAAAGTGGTAGGTCTGTTGACTGATTTGGAAACGAAAAAATCGTCAATATTTTCACTAAGTAAAGGTTTGATTTATGGAATGAGCAAGGCTATCAAAGCTTAAATATGTTTCTGTACAAACCTATTTACCTGAGATTTAAACGTGATTAAAGATGTAACCTTGATACTTAAGAGCAATCACTCGTTGCTTTAGCGTCATTTTATTCACGTGATACAATGTGACAGCATGTGACGTACATTCCCCTACGTTTCATTTCAACTGAAATAATTAACACTGACTCTGTGAAGATTGCTGACATATGACCTGAAGAAAATTGGCAAGGAGGTCACCAATTTTACTCTGTCTCAAGTAACTCTTAACTTTAATTCCTACTTGGCTATCAGGATTTAATTAAAATGTTCATAATGTAACCAATTACCTTGTTATTAACCTTATGCTTTACGTGCATTTAATTGTTCATGAAAAATAGAAAAAAATCTTTCCCGGAGATGAATTCCCTGACGACTAGAGGCACTGATCCACAGATCAGGCCTGTATCTAAAATTTTGTTTCATGAATATTTCTGAGAAATGGGAGTGCGTTTCATCACTGCAGATCGAAATAGTTGTACGGAGAATGTTCAAGATATTGTTCCGATCTAAATCTGTTCGGATTTCGAAATCCCTTTCATTCAATTCCTGACCGTCAAACTGCATTCAATGTACTTTACAGTAGACGAATCATTTTTTGAATCATTTGGACTTTATTTGTGATTGACACTCAACATAACTGTATCCTGTTTGTCTGGTCCTGTGTGAGTATTGAGGCTTAACAGATCGAGATTAGTTTTGTAAATGCTTTTCAAATTATGGTGATCTTTTTTGGATGCTTGCTTGGTTTTCCCTGTACACGTTTTGCTATTTGTAATAAAATAGGACAAAATTCATCAACATGCTCTAATAAATAAGATTGGGGAAACTCGGCTTCGTTTCACAATGCAATCAATTTACGTCATTCACAATTACGTAGCGAGATCTTTGCTGTTCTTTTGGTTCAACGAATATAATCCCATCTGCTGCGTTGTGGGTACAGCGTGCTACAAATGCCTAGTTTGTGAACGATATTTACCATTGTTTCTTCAACAAGCAATGAGGGAAAGTTTATTTTCAAATAGATTGTATTATTTTTAGCTTCCTGAAAATATTAATAAATGACCTATCTCAAAATTGAAAATTACTTTAAAATATACCTAAACCAACGGGTCACAGGGGGCTTTGAATATATTTGAAAGTGTGCGTTCTCGCTGTTTAAAAGTAGTCTTGAAAAAATTCCGAATATGAAAAACATGTAAATAAAAAAGTAATTCATGTTTCAGTTACGGGAAATCTAGTTACAAAAAATTGTATTTATGCACACGACGAGGAGACCATGTAACTTCAAAAAACTTTCATCATTCAATAATGTGTACTTACTCGCTGCATTAGGAAACTTAAATTAAACTTCGGCTCAGAATCAACGGGTTAAAATTACAATGACAAGCTCATCATGCAGATCTTTAGCATGAAAATATTATGTCTATTTAATTTCATGCAGTCTACTACACTGTTTTGCGTTCGTTTGAGTGTACAAACTAATAAAGTTTGTACACTCGTTTGAGTGTACTAGGTAATAAATAGAATAGTTATTTTAGCAGACTGCATTCAAATCTAAATTTAAACCTGATCAATCATTGAATCTGGAGAAAATTTCTATCGCGCTCATTCTTACATAGTAAAGTGGAAAGCAATGTAGTCTTGAAAATCTAAAAATAGTCATTAGTTACGCTGTCAACCGACTATAAAACAATCAGCTAACCAGACCGAGCTCTATACGAACGAGTGACGTTAAAGTAAGTATTTGATGTCATGACATGATAAGTCTGCTCCAAAATAGTTTCACAGCCCAACCATGTGGGAAGAAGCAGAGGCTTTTAGCTTTTCTGTATTTCATCGTCCGGTTGCAGTGAGAAGAGCATCTTGGAAAGAGGTGTACATAACTGCAGCCGATTGAATAATAGAAACCTCCAGTAAAAACCAATTTTTCAGTCTTCACTTGCATGATTATGCTGATTCTAGAATACGATGAGCTGTTGCAGTTCAATGCCTGATTTAGTGAGAAGGAAAAGAAGGTCAGCTATAGGCGACAAAACCCTTTTTAAATCGTAATTGACCTGTTGAACTCCTGGCGTTTGAGATTTAAAAGTTTAAAGGTTCGATACATTTTTTATTCGTTGAACTTTTACTCCTTCCGTTGAGCGGACTGCTTGTTTTTTACTAGTATCTGTGCAAAAAATTCCCACGGGAAAATAAATAAAGAATTTTGAACGTTGATTTAGCAATGACGTCATAAAGCACCGAAGACCCTTATATTGGTGCATTCCTTATCCGTTGCACTCCATGTACAGTAATTCACAAGGTGAAACAAGAGAGCAAGGTTAAAACTTTATTGTATAAGCATGCGGTAATATGAAGCCTTTTGTTTCAACCCTATTCACAGGATTCACTGCCCTATATTATACCAAGTTGAATTCGTTTGAAGTGTTTAATTTACCACTTTCATTTCATTTTTCAAATGTTAATATCAAATTGATAATAACCAAGATATATTGCTACCATATTCTACGTCCAGAAAGTTTCTCGCATCATACATTTCAATGAGGAACGTGTAGTTTTTGATAACTCCACTAGTAGCTGATACAGAGCCAACCCTTGACTTTATTTGAATTGAGAGAAAGTGATTTTCTTACTGATTGACTCTTGTTGTTAAAAGAGCTGTACTCCAGTCACTTTATACAGATTGCCAATTATCCGACACGTTCCAATAGATTATCGATATTGATGAAAATTCACGTGAATGAACCTGTACTTGTCCATTATGATGTGAATCAGCTTTACCGAAAGTAAAATTTTTATGCACTTTTTAAATGCCTCCAAAAGGTATTGTAACTGACTACCTAAAGAAACGTCAATTCGTGTTTAAAATGCTTGTAGTATTTTGCCCCAAATTGTCAAATATGAGGCTTACGATGGGACATTTTCAAATAACCCTTGACACATGCAGGGATGATTAACCCTTGCGTCATTAAATTTTTTGTTATATATGACAAAAACGTTCAAGCCGTTGTCAACTATGAGTTCCTTCTGAGTGAGGCCCAGCGCCTCGGTGTCCAGCTCGGTGCCGTCCCACCACAGCCACACGCCCTCAGCGGTCCTGTTGAGGCCCACCCACGGATACAAAACTGCACAGTAACGCAAGTAAGTCAGCTTTCTGGCTACTGGGTGTGTACGCACTAAGCGCTGTAAGTTGTTAGCTCTTGAAATGTACGAATGAGGAAGACGGAAAGACGTCTTTTAAATAGTTTCAATGTGGTAGAAATTCATAATGAAATAAAAGGCGATATAGTACATGAATTATCATTCCAATAGGACGATTCGTAGAAAATCTTACTCGTAAAATAAAAAGAAGAACCAGAGTAAAAACGAACATTACGTTTATTGCATACGTTTCGGAATTATTAAAATGCTGAAACATGAGAAAAAAGAAAATTTTCTTAAGATCCTAACAAAAACACATACATATTCCACAAAATTCTCTTAATTAATGTCTAAGAACCCTAATTTGTATTCATTCATACACAAACAGTTGCATACTCATAATTCACACGAGCACACATGTACACGCTAATCCAGATGCACCCAGTGAACACACACTATGCTTACACACACACACACACACAACACACACACACAGAATTACGTCAGTAGGTGGGGGAAATTGATAACTTTACGGCACTAATGTCTTTGTCGATGTTAAGTTTATGAGTGAATATGAAAAGGGACCCTAAAATTCTAAGGTCATTCCCACTATTAGCTCCGCAGAAAGCTGAAAAATTAGTATTTTTGAATGAATGGTTTAAATTCTCGCAATGATCTCTAATTGCTCATTGGGGTGGAAGGGTTAGTGCACTACCGGTTCTAAGAGAAATTCCTGCATGTTGGCTGTGTCTGATGAATTATTGGAGTTTGGTACTACCAACGGAAGACTGCCTGCAGCAGTCACACTTATAAAGACACAGCCACTCCACAGGCACTCATCCAATCGTTCTTTTCTGCTAAAAAAGGAAGTAATCTTAAAACAATTTTTGTAAAACACTCTGACGTCGACCGTTGCAAAAACCTACCAACCAAAGACACTACCTCCCTCTACAGCTCTGCGTTCAAATAACCCATAAACGGTAACTCGACGTACAAGTTCTGCTTTGGTACGCTAAACGTTGCAACTAGCAGACTAGGAGCATTTCCTCCCAAAAATTCAAGGCAACTAGCCTCAATTTTAATTAAAATTTACACTTCAAAGAAAAAATTTGAAGACTGAGACGTTGATATGGAAAGATAAATGTTCTTAATAAAAATTATCTTTCGAACCTTAGAAAAGTCATGTGATCAAAATGTGAGTTTTGAAAAGACGGTTCAGGTATGACTGTTTACTGAAAGTGAATGAACTGTTTATTGAATTGTGTTAAAGAGCAGGTTTTTGTAGACCATTTCTGTGAATGCACATGTTTGAATACCATGGATAAGTAAACGAAAAATTAGAAAACACCATTCAAGAACTATGCAAAAAGCAGAGAAACGAAGGATCACGAAAATGAGTCAAATCTATTCCTCAAGTACAACCAAAAAATAATGTGTTGAGGAAAAGCAGAGCATGACGAGAAGAAGCCCCATGTCTTGCTTATGTTGGTAAATATTGGCGGTAAAAATATGTTAACCATAAAAATTGAATAACAATATCCTTCGATTGTCCCTTCCCTTACTGCAGGTTAGCTTTGTCTTCCGTTTTTGCACTATTTGCTGAAGAAAAAGAATCTCAGTTTTTTCTACTTCCGGGTTGTGGTTCAATTAAATAGAAGTGAAAGAACTTTTATACTCGTGAGTAAATCGCTCAGCCAACACCAGGTGTTGAACCCTGTATTCCTTGAATAAGTTGTTCTGCCCTCTTCATCTCACACTGCTTCTTCCCAGGATAATCAGGAAGACATATATACAGTGATGATAGAAATGGGTCTATCTACCAAAGTACAAACTGTTCAGTATATAACGTAGCAATGAGCAGATAATAACTAATAGAATCTTCCATGAGGAATTGAGTCCAAATCATTCATACTAATGATGACAAAAATGATTTAGCAATGATCTTGAATGAAAGTTGCTCACTAATAATTCAGTAGCACCCTAAACAAAAAGTTTTCCTTCTGCAGTTTTAAGCTGAAGTACTCTAATATTCATACAAGTGCCAGCATGTTAACTTAAAATAGGACAGTAGAAAGAAAGTAATGATCCTTGACCTCATGCAACGACCAATTAATGATCGAGTTATAAAAAATATTGGATTCATCCAAATGGAAAAACATCACAGCAACGAAATGTTTACACTGATCGGAAAATTGAAAAATGTAGAAAAGAGGTTGGTTTTGAATTGAAAATACACTCCCGAATACTGCAAAAAAGTTATATTCATAAAACAAACATGAGACGATCCATGTGATAAAAATCTGCGTAAATGAGATACAGTACAAAATGAATACATTTATTTTATTGAGACCAAATTTTCAGTTTGAACTATAAGCAGCCATTTCAGTACAGCAGACTTTGTCGAATAAAAAGAGAATGAAAGATTAAATTGCTCAGATGAAATAAAATGTAATCAACATACACCTATTTTATAATGACACCTAATTATACAACCTATTTTTATGATACCACACCAGAATTAAGGCAAAGAATATATCATCCAAATCTATAGCATTAGCTTACGCACCTCATACAAGGTCTCCTTGTGAGGTTGCCGTATTTTGGCCATCAGTCATTGAAACTAACCGAGGATGTTAAATCCCTTATTAATAAGTTTTTCCCGCAACTCAAAATTCAAATGATTCTAGCAAATAATTTTACAATTGGTTCTCTATTCCGTTTCAAAGACCAACTGCCATCTTCACTGTGCTCGTCTCTGGTGTACCAATACAGTTGTCCACGTTGTGAATCGCGGTACGTTGGTTCTACCTGCCGTACCCTGATGACTAGAGTTTTCGAGCACGCTGGGCGAAATTGCCGAACTGGTCTTCCTCTTGGGTCCCCCCCACTGCCCTCTGTTGGATCTCACGCAGAAGAGTGTAATGTTCCGGTCTCCCTAAGCGACTTTAAAATCTTGGCTGGTACCTCCTTCAGAAGAGATCCGCCCGTTCTAGAATCTTTTTAAATTTACAAAATGAAACCTACTCTGAATGGTAACCAAAGTGTTTTTCTCCTTCAAATTGCCAACACATAGTTCATTTGTTCAGTTTTTCCTTTACCGTCTATTTTCATTACCGTTGTCGTTCGTGTTTTTCAAAGTTTAAACTTTTTTACTACATTAGTGAATTAATTCTTCCTCTTTTTGTTTTGTTTTGCAGAGATTTAGCTGAAGATGGACTGTTAGTCCGAAACGCTCAGTTTTCTTTGATCATTTTTAACAAAAATGAGTTTACGTGTAGCGATTTCCACCTTGCTTTTTTTCTCAAGCTTAGAAGCATCAATGCTGGAGTTATTTTAGACTATTGTATGAAAACACGCGCGATACTCATGCTCTCCTCTCTAGTCCCACTTTACATGGAAGAGTGAGATTATACCTTTTAACATTCATTACGATTGCACATCTCAGAAAAGTAGCAGAACAGAGCTCTTGATGTACGTACCAGCCTACGAAAATTTGCGCAAGCCTTAGTCAAACATTTCTCAGTAATGAGGAGCACAGAATAGAACAATATTTCTTGAAACACAATTTTTGACCAATTTGCTTCGATAGCTTAACGCACTTCATTCATTTTCTGTTCTCAACTGAAATTAGTTCAGCTCTAAAATTTGTAAGTTTATCCATAAAATACATTCTGGATACAGGCACTGGTCGTCGTTAAACGAGTATGTCAGCTATGATAGTTTTGCGGTTCATATCCCAGCTTTGACGCCGACATACTCGTATAGCGCTGACGAGTATAGGAACTCCAAATGACAACCTCCCATAAGCCTGTTAACGCAGGAGTTCAGTGTAGCGCATGAGTGTGCAGCATCAATTTAAGCACGCTCAATCCAGCGTGTCTTGAGTTATTAAAGAAGCTGTCTCACCATTGAGGGAATCGAACGAAATTCTGGTCCTGATGATGGGCAGTCCTATCCCTGGCTGATCGCAGAGTACGTCGCACTCAGCGTACGGAACGCTGGCCGGACTCGGGGTGTAATACAGGTTGTCATCCAGCTGAATGAACTCTTCTGCAGCAAAGAAATATATACTCCTTCAATTCATAATATCTCGAGCGTCAAG
The DNA here is from genome assembly GCA_014220935.1 of Platorchestia sp. MABIK. Classification (NCBI taxonomy): domain Eukaryota; kingdom Metazoa; phylum Arthropoda; class Malacostraca; order Amphipoda; family Talitridae; genus Platorchestia; species Platorchestia sp. MABIK. The sequence goes on from JACJUY010005789.1 coordinate 22,037, forward strand.
TAAATATATGACAAAATATATTTAAATTAACGAAAATGAAATACATTAGAAGCAGGAGCATTATTTCATGATCAAGATTATTTTTCATCTTGGGAAAATATTTGTTTTATCTTCAAACACATTGACATATTTTTCTACTTACTTTTTCAAATCGTAGTTACTTCAACTTTGAACTCATATCATCTTTCAAACTGAACTAGGTCGGAAGTGTTTTCATGGGCAGAGAAAATGAAAACTGTTCGGAAGTGTGACAAATACTTTCAACAGCCGGTAAAAATTTGACGCTCCCTCTTATCGAACACCATGCCCAGGCTCACGTTTGTACTCGTACATCGCCCCGGCGCTGGGGACCGTCGGGCCCAGGCCGTCGGTGACGGCGCAGATGCCGCTCGTGTTGTAGGAGTAGGCGACGCAAGTCTCGTGAGCGTTGCACAGTGTGCGGCATTCGCCTTGAAAATACAATAATGTCAAAAACGAATTACGACTATACGAATAACATTTCCCAATCCAATCCTTCTTCAAATGATGTTGAGTTAACATGATGACTGCGATGAAATCACTTTGCGAATTAGCTGCTTGTCATATGTGGCACACGTGCCTAGCTGCCAACAGTACTACAATTGTTCGCTTGCCTGCTTGCTTGGTCTTCCTTGCTGTCCCACCTGCACTTCCTGATAAAATTTACTGAACACAATCGTTATTTTTCATCAATTGAAATTCATTAGAAATTCATCTCAGTACAGAAACAACGAAGTTGAACGAAGGAAGGACGTACACTAAACGTTTCATGTGGAAACGATTTTTAGGAATGAATAAGAGCTGTAACTGAAAAATACAATTTTTTACTACAAAAAACGGTATGTAATAAAAGTTCAATATTTATCTAAGCACGGACACTAACGGGATTTTTGGCCGGGACTTCAGATATTCAGACATTTGTATTATGTCATTTATTTGACTGAAATGCTCGGAGGATGATTATTTATTACGAAAAAATGTGTTGGTTTTTAAGTAGTGCATTAATATACGTCATTAAGAGTTGTTTCGATTTAATTTCCTAATGAGTAATATTGACCACCTAGGTGAGCGATACGAATCTGAACAAGAACCAGCTGCTGATATTATCGTCTAACGGCATGACCAGTGATTCTGTGCAGATAAGTGGCAGAATCAATTGTGCTGGTGATGGAAAGAAAACATATTTTCATAAATTTTCGCCCATAAGTAACAACATTTAAAAAAACAAGTTTATTAGGATATTACTAGAATATGATATCGTACAAACAGTAAGCCTTGAAGATATTGAACCTATGCTCAATTGCAATGAATTTCCTGCATGAATTAGGAACCTTTTTCTATCAAAATGTTCTGAAAAATATGAATCCACTAAGATTCTAAAATTGAAACCCTTTTCTATTGAAGTTGTCAGAGAAACATGAATCCTTGAAGATTTTAAAATCAAATTATTGTTTAACTCGGTGTGTCAGAAAATGGGCAATATTGCCATTGAATTTGTCAATCGTCGGCAGCTTGAGAACTTTGTTATTCTGAAGTAAATGCAAATGACTTTTTAACATAACAATCTCGTCCCCACCGTTTATAGAGCCTGAACATACTGTACAGTGTGTATTTGACCGTCTCTATATTTTTCATGAAATTCGAAAATTTTGAACGGTGATTTGGGTTGGTGAGTACAGTTAGTTTAGAAAATGTACAATTACAAGAATCTTAAAGTTGGACTAAATTAAATTTAATAACAATCAGAAAATCAACTCGACAAAGTTTTCGATTAATTCTGAAAGCCCGTCTTCAGTTTTTAGAAGCGTGACCTTTAGATCCAATGACATCATAGAGATGATTATTATTGCTGAAAACTAACTTTTGAGTCTTCGTTTGTAGTATCTTGTTTCATTCTTGCAGGTAGATGATTCTCAAAACAACAAGACTCTTTGGACTCGTGTGGTGCGCAAGAAGTTCAAATTTTCGACGCAAATTTTCAAAGGGGTTGAGGTCAGGCGATCGATTGTCTAGGTCACGAAGGTCACTTATTTTCTTGTCGAATAAATCTATGGTGAGTTAATTTACTGTGACGTAATTGCTTTGCTGCTGAAAGGTCCTTTTGAGCTGGCTTTTTCATTTTTTTTGCAGCCAAATGAATCTGCCGGTTCATGGAATTATTCATTTTCAATCAAGGATGAAAGTTCCCCTGAACCATGGACAGTGAAACAGCCAACCACCACAATGCTGTCTCGTCTATGTTTGAAGATGAGCTCCTGAAATTTTTTTGAAGATCGTCAGCATTCTCAGTTTTCTACTACACATGACGAGCTTCGTTTTGGCTAAAAAGATTAATTTGTACTCCTGTCGGACAAAAGGGCTGTTCTCAAAATTCAGTTCTTCGTCAAGATGGTCTTTGGCAATCGTAAAACGTTTCACGTTTCTTGCAGTAAGAGGAGAAGGTCAGCGTGAAGTGAAAGCATGTATACTATTTCGATGTAATTTTCTAGGAACCGTTTTTCAACTGGCGTGGCCTCTTTGTAACTCCAGTTCTTTCTGTTGGTGCGTACGGGATGCGCTGGGCTCATTCATCACCTCACACAGTTTGTATTCAATCACGACGGCGGTTCGCGACCTTACGAGGAGCTTCGGTTTATGGCTGATTGGAGATTGCCTACAGTCATTTGATGATTCCAAACTACACATAGAACCAACAGATGAATACGGAAACCCCATGCGCCCAGCAATTCATCTTTCATAACGAATACCAGTAATTTGCTCCCGAATAGCTTTGAGTATTTTTTTGACTATTGACATTGTATTCACTGAGCATCTATCTGCAACAAAATCCGTAAAGTTAATCACTATGCCGATATTAGTTTATTTCCATTACATGTGCTCCTGGCAGTTTTTAAAAGTTGATAGAAATCTTACTCATTACAATTTTCAGCTTGTGGAATAAAATAGCAATAACTTGACAAGATTTCACGTGTGGCTATTGGCCAAGTACTGTTGTTCTGTAGATTTATCTACTTGGTTGATTTTCTGGTTGTCAATAAATTTTGTCGCCTACTTTTGAAGTTTCTGGTTATATATAATATATGTTGTCTGGACTACATGGACTCTTTTCCCCAAACCCAAGCATGAAATTTTCGAATTACACTAAAAACGGAGTTGTGCAAAGCCCTATGTGGTAGCCGCTGTACAAGAATTAAAACAAAATGGCGTATTGGTTGAGGTGAGTTTCAGATTGGGTGCACAACCAGACAACTACCCTTAATTTATTTGTTAAAACATACATATGTCAGAGAAAGTAAAAGTCTCTGACACTTTGATGCACTTCTCATGCAGCACCAGGCATAGAATTTGTAAGTTTTAAAATATTATCTTCTTTTTCTCTGACCACTTTTCGAACAAAATATGAGTACAAAACTCTCCATTACGTAATTTTGATTCCATAAGTTCCTGAAAAGTTCTCTATCTTTAGCTGAATATAAAGCACCAAGAGCAACATTCAGAGTTCTAATTGACAAAGTGAACGGATACTAATTGGAAGTTAGTTTTGTGTGTCGTACAGAGAACTGCAAAAAATCTTAACGTGTTATTCGATTATCCTATTTGAAACATTTTTACTCTGGTTTCTATCGCTTGTATTCTAGAGGGTGCGTCGCCGGGTATATGTGACAATAATTTTTGACGACAAATATTTTCTTTCCAACCCTTGCTACCTGCTCTATTGCACAGGAAATGACCTGTTGTGCATGTGCGCATATGGGTGTGCATATGTGCACATACACCTGTGTATACTGGACTAGCAACTGGTATATAAACTATGAATACCAGCCTTTTTTCTCACTCTCAACTTCTAACACTACCCAACACATCATTTCATTCTATTATTGCAAAGCAATCCAAAGCTTAAATGTCTTGTACCTGTAAAATGTGGCACCTATGTATGTTTATCAATTGCAGACATTTTGCGCCTTATTTCAAAGATAATGTGATCTTTTTCTAACATGAAACCCATAAGGACACTCATGTTTTTGTTTCTTATTCACATCCAAAAATGCTCTTGTTAGGCTAGTGTAGTGAAATTATTATATCATCTCTTACGCTCTAGAGTATATTATAAAAACCGAACCTAGGCCTCACATATTATGGAAATATTTCTGTACCTGGGAACAGTTGTAGGACAATCGTTTTCATGTTTCTGACTCAGATAGACTGTTTTGTGCCACTATTTCTAGTACGGAAATTTCATAAAATTCAGGCCGTAAAAAAAAATATTTTTCTCGATGTTTCTCGATTGGAATGCTAGTTTATACTGACTAGCTTACGCTGATATTTGAGCACATGCTTACTTGTACGTGTGCACGCTATGCGTGCGTATATAGATGGGTGAATGTATCACTACGTAATACTTGATTTCACTTCATTATTATGCAGCATTTATAAAAAATATATATATTTATTGCGCGATCACCCACATACGATAAATCAGACGCTTATGACCCCATAATCTTTTCGATACAATATTTAATTAAAAATCGTTACAATATTTCATTAGAGATCGTAAGCAGCAACACATACTGAAAAAGTTGTCACGAATTTCCTTTGCTCATTATCCTATATTTCAGAACATCGCACAGCATTTTAAGGAACGCGTATGTCTTGTGATTTCCTCGATGCATAGAAATGTATTTGTGTACGTTTACGTGTTAGGTATATGTATGTGCGTAGGTATGTATGTGCACCTATATGTGTATATATTTACATGTATGTATGCACATGTGTGTACTAAACCGGCAACTGGCATTTTTAGCTAGAAATGGTGGTCTCTTTCTGTTCACTCTCAATTTGTAACATTACCGAACTCGTCATCTCTTTACTATTGTAAAGCATTCCCGTAAAAAATGATACATTTTTTGTGTGATAATCCATTTATGTTTAAATTAAATGGTAATGAACTAATGATCGTTATGTTAAAATGATTTAATTAGAAATCCAAAACTTGTAATCCTCGTGTTCCACATGCTTATATATATATATTTTTTTTTCACGCTTTCCTTGAAATGACATTTTTGAACATCGGCCGAAACAAGCGATTCACATAGTATTTCCTGGCGTCAAGAATTGCGAAGTTGTATGTCATGTAGTAAACTGTCAAAAGTCATGAAGTTGTGTTATCTCTTATAATTATCATTACATGTATCATCAAATGTAGTTTAAGCAAGATTAGGAGTACATTACTCTCAATCATTTTTCGACTAGTGACATGGGTATTACAATACTCGTGTGTGTGTATCATTTAAGTGGCATTTACTTTAAGAAATTTTATAAACCAATGATGGTAATTTTGTACCATCTCTATTGGAAAAAACTGTTTTTCTTCTTTTCTTTCTTTTTCTTTCTTAACGGCCATTAAAGATTCCAAAACGATTAAAATCTTAGGCGTCACTTGCACGCGGCCATATTTTATTTAGTCTTTAATGATGAACAATTACCGAAAGCGAACGACCTCTGACTTTTGAAAAGACATAGGTCTATGCCTTGTTAGAGGCCTCTGTCTTTGGTCCTTAACTACACTTTTTAAAGTTTCACATACTTACTTTGGTTGCTTTTCATTTCACAATGACAGAAAAACGATGTAAAAGTTAGAAACGATTTTAGAAAAACGATTTAAAGGTTAGATGAAGTGCGGGTAGATGAATCAATACCACGCGTAGGTACAGTAATTCTCGATGAGACTAAGTTTCCTTCCGTGTTATTCAAGCATAGAGCATTACATGAATAACGTGTTCCAACCATGGTGGCCGTGCAAAAAAAACTGTAAATAAAATAACCTAACGGGTATTTGGGCTATTTATTATTTCCAACGACAGTCTCTTTAAATGATCGCTTTCGCAATGAGTACGTAGAATGAATCTATTTTTGAACTATTCAGTATAACTATGGAATTGTAATTATGAAAACAATTGATCAGGTTACAAGAGGCACACAAAGTTTCGAAGATGGTCGCAAATTCAGGAGCGTATGTAAAACCATGTGATGAACAACAATTTTTGATAACAAAAGTTGTCTCTTCTAAACATGTTTTTATCCAACTGAAGAAGAGGAAATTGTGTCATCTTTTATTCAATGCAATAACAAGTCACGTATGGTTTTAAATTCATTTCCACATGAAGGATGGAGAACGAATTTATATCGTGTAGACTTACGCTTTGGTTGAAGTCGGTTTCGATGTAATTTTACTACAAAAGATGTCATATATTTACGTTAATTCCCCTGCAAATGAGGAATGAAGAAGGATTTCCACCGTGTTAACTTACATATGGAAGGAGTTGGGATGGCATCGAAGTAGTTGCCCTCAGCGAGCTGCCAGTCCTTCACGCGCACAGATTTGCCTCTCATGTGACTGAGTAGGAACGCCTCGGGCCTGCGTCCCTCGGTGCCGCTGCTGACCGCCAGGGCTACAATGATAACTAAATCGAGTAGGCCCATTCAGATTCAGTTATCAAGTCTATAAAAAATAAAGATTAAGAAGTATCTGTTCTTATTCAGAGGGAATTTTCTGCGAAAGAATAAAAGTTAGAGTAAATCAAAGAAACGAAGAAAAAGAGACAATAATTTGCTGTAAACGGCGTATACACATGATCTAAAGCAGTAATTCAATTTATGAGCCAGTGCTTATCGGAGTAAAGTTAAAACACCGAAGCAGTTGGTTGGAATAGACTTTAATACGAAGATAACCAGATTAGATTAGCTGTACATTGAAAATAAGGAAAAGTAATGTTTGACGATGTCATCTGACATCATGTGATGAGTTTCAAACCCCATCACTACGCGACAATCACGAAAACGCGTCAGGAAAAGCTCACGACCATCGATATTCGCAATTAATTCTGCCCCGCCATGCAATCCTTACCTCGTCGTTTTTGTTTTCAATTCCGTAACCATGCAACTTTGAAGTTTTTCTAATTTTCTGGCTAATAAAGATTTCCCTCTTTGCAGTACAGTCTTCAACAAATGTTTTTTTTTTGTTTTTTGAAAACTTACTGCGGCCTTACGTCCTTCCAGCAAGTCTATTTTTAGTGGTTAAAAGTTATTTTGAAACCCTTGCATGCAGATCTCATTTCAATATTAACACATACAAAATATTTTCGCCCTCAATCTGAACAGGTGACATGTCATTATTGATGACCATTGCGTCCAATGATGATACCATTTTGTGCTGTCCTGCTATGGGAAGTGGTGCTGTAATTATTAGTAAACATAAATGCACTAATAAATAATTTCCGATTGATTCAAGTTTACGGATATATCTTGCCCGGTACTCATATGCTTCAAGTGAAGATACTGTATTGCTGTTATTGTATTCAATTTCCGGACCTTTCCCAGATAAGCCCCGCCACTAATGCAACACATTAGTCCACCCACCTGTAACTTTCGAAATAATGCACCTATCGACTTTCGATTACTCTCAAACGAAAGAACGTTTTAATCTTTCGTTTCAATTACAGTTTGAAATCGATAGGTGTATTATTTCGAAGTTACAAGAAGGTAAACTTGTGTTTTGCATTAGTGGCGAGGCTTATCTGGAAAAGATCCCAATTTCCTTAGAAAATGGAATAGAACAATCTTCTTTTTAGAAAACTTAAACACATGGCTGTTTGTAACTGGATCTGGGCTACTGTGCTATTTGCATTAAGGCAAAAAGATACCTAAATCTCTCAGTCATTTAATTGAACGCTTAATACGTTTATCATTAAACTGAAGTGATTTCATATAGTTCAGTAACTCTTGTACGGCAGGAACTTGTATTCTTCCGTTATTCATACAGCCGTTTACAATTCACTTAGGGAAAGCTTCAAAAGCTCTGTCAATACGTATTGGTTTCATGTGGTACGTAATCGAGTTATGTTAAATTATTGACATTCTACAGATAATTAGAAATGACGTCGAAATTAAAGTCTTTGTTGTCGTAGCATCATTTGGAGGAATTCACATCTCATATTGGAAAAAATGAATTCAGCATTGGCCACGTGTTAAGGAAGTGTGTGTTAGTTGTCTTTTTTCTCATTATTCCAGTGCACTGAAAGATTATCGACGGCGAAAATCCTGAACATCAATGGGAATGCGTATCAAAACAAATAACTGGGTTGCTTGCTTGCGACTTTGGTTGGTTGTTTGTAACTGCTTACACTTTCAACGATTACAAAAAGCAAGGTTTCACACCCTATTTCCGTAAAAACGTAGGATAATATTTAAAATTCAGACATTTTGCCTGAGATAACTTTCTGACAAACTTCGTTTTGCAGAAGACTTCTGATATGAGCTAGCTTGCTTAACGGGGCGTGGGTGTTTTAGTTTAAACTTAGACCTTTCTTCAATTTTAACAGTGAATTGGCAGTTAGAACCTGGAAGCGGAATCTGACTGTCCAGACATTAGGGGACATGGAGCGTGACGCATTACCAAACGCACGCATATTAGTGCAGAGACACTTGCGTGAGGACTAGGTCCAACTGGAACCGAGGCAAAGCAGAGGAAAATATCGAGGCATTTGCATTGATCAGCTAGTGCCTTATCGCTCTTAAAGACATTCATGTCTCTCATTTTACCTCTTAAGCCACTGCTCCCATGAAAAAATTTACATATTTCCAAGTTAGATGCTGGCAGCTCACCAATAATCCAACTTTTACATTCGTGGGGCATGTTCACGGCTAGAATCTAGCACTGCAATTTTACATTAATAATTCACATAAAATTTTAATGCTTCACGATCAAAAGTTTTTGTCCTAAATTGCAAAAAATGATAATTTAAAATTCGTTGCTCTAATAAAATCCATAGGTATATACTAACTTATATACCATTTTATGCTCAAAAGCTTGAAAAAATGATTTGAAATAGCTCCACGTTCAGGTGTGTGACAAATAACGTATGGAGAAAGAAAAACTTCATTTAAATGTCAGAAATAAAACTTCATTTCACGAATACCATCGCTAAATGAATTCATTTAGCAGACTTCTCAACGATCGAGCGCACTACACTACGTGGATTATTCGAAAACTTAAAGCAAATAGTGCGTCAGACAGACCAGCACCGCCAACACGCCGCACTGCATGGAGCGCACACCCACGACTGTTGAGCCCGCAACCTGACGCGTACGCTGATCGAGCTGCCACTGAGAACACCTTTACTCATTGCAATGCTGTGCTGAATACCAGTGAATGCTAACTTATGAATTGTAAATGTTTCTTCTAATACACAAACGGCCCGTCGATCTCCTATGCTACGAAGTAGGTTCTATCATCAGAACTCAAGACAAAACGATTCATTTGACCTATAGACTTTAACTGCCAGTCATAAGATATAGAACTACATGCCATCAGGCACGAGTCTGACCACCTCTTGGAATACGAGGTGCAATTCACGTCACCAGCCCCAGGACAGGATATCAACCACGAACAGAGAATTCAGCGTTAGGCTACAAAACTGATTCAAGAACTTTGTAATATCTTCTGCGGAAAGTCTGGTCAACCCTTATTTCCCTTTTATAGTGAATACTGCGAGGTTAACTAATCGAGACCTACCTTGCAAGTATTTTCAAACTTTAATGATTTGAGCCAACTACATAGTTCATTTAGGCGGTACTCAGGGCAACGTCAAACCAGAAATGCAGGCCAGAAATTAATAAGAAAAATTATGAAACGTTTCATGCCTCGAACTTATGATTCGCAGTTAAAATTGTAAGAATTTGGAGCCAAAAGCTGGAGAAATCGCTTCTGTTGACACAATGCATATGTTAAAATTGTCTTGTCCCATGCTGGTTAGGAATTTTCCAGTTTTATAATGAGCTAGCTCGACTGATGACCAAAATTACACAGAGATTAAAAAGTAAAAAGTACTATCTGTGTAGTTTACTAGGCAATTTAAGAATCCATTTTTAAGACACACTTGGTAGTGTCTCTTCAGGTAATAACTTCAAAGTACCCCGGATGAAATGGAGATTTCATGGTTCTAACATTTCTCAGAATACAGGCAAGAATTATAATCATGCACCATCTATCAATAAAAATAATACATTTTCACGTTAAAACAATGTTCATGAACCCATTCATGATTATTGATGACTCTGAATCCGACGTTTCCTCACCATCTAATCTTTTACCGGTTCGTGATTAGTGTCTGAAAGCAGGAGACTTGGGGTGCCAATTCAATAATAAAACACTCGGCTCAATCCTTCCTAAATTGCACATTATTTGCAGCATACGTGATTGAATAAAATAGCATCATATGGAGAATGATCCTATCTCTACAGTGACGGTAGCAACCAATTTCTCCGCTAATTAGTGGCATCAGAATTAGATCTCAAGTTTCGCTGCGCTAACTAAGCAAAGTGGAGAAAAGTTGTTACCAGTATTTGCATCATTGTAAGCAAAGCTAATCAATACCAAGGCCTTCAAAGAAGAAAACTACTCCATACTTTTAAAACGCGTTGAATAATTTTTTTTCCCTCTCAACAGAGATCGAACCCCAAATGAATGAAATTGATAAAAAGTCGTCTTGTAAATTTGGAGAGGTTAAATGACACAAGAACTACAAAATTGATACATTTGGTATCTGCCTAAAGCTCTTGTTTGAATGAGGCAGAAATATTGATTACTAATTCGTTTCAAAACTCTTGTAATACCCTGGAGACCCATAAAATTAATCTTAATTTAATTGAATTTGGTTAAACACATATTTCTGATGTATGTCTTAGAATAGTATTTTGATATAATGCCTTTAAAGTCCTTTAACTTATACGGGTCCACAAGTAACGGTAATCAAATGCATCCGTGTGATTACCATTTTAAGTTTTACCTTTAAGTTTCATCTTCTTCAAGTAGTTATCACCACTCATTACTCGTGGTGAATTAATAATTAATAACGTATAAAATATATGAAAAGTTGTGCGTCGATATAAATTTTATGCCATTCTAAGGTTCAACGCAAGCATGTCAGCTTTGGACTGAAAACTTAAAGATTTCACCTGATTTTCCAGGAAACACGCAATATTTTTTACATTTTGCCACGTGATTCAAGAAATGACAAACGTGGGCTGCACAACAGCTTTCTTCGATGCAGCATAGCGAACATAAAATGCTTGCGATCAATTTCATATTTTGTTTAGAAATACAGATGAGTGGCAGACTGTAATCTTGGATTTTGCGAGCGTGACCAGACCCGCAAGCAGTTTTCAGGCAAGCAAGATTAGTTGTTTCTTTAGTCAAAATGTACATATTTTGCTCTATTTTGAGCACAATCTGTCAAATTGATGATTTAGGCTAGAAAATAAGGCCAACCTAATAGCAACTCAGTGACCAACATGGTAACGCAGAGTGACCGACTCTCAGCAAGGCTTCGCTAACAACAAAGGGCTTTTTCACATGGAAATAAATGACATGCAGACGTTATGGTTTTCATGCAAAATTATGACGCCCACATGTGGAAACCGTGAAAAACTTGTGAAAAACTTGATCGCTTGGGGTAGATGCACAAATATTCAGCCAAGAATTTATTCTGCCTTTGCTTAAATTTCTTGACTTCTGCTCTTTGTGAGTCGGAGTCGCAAAACTTCGATCAGAAAGACTATAATGGGGAATGCCAGAGAGGGCTCACATGTATTCTAATCCCACCTAATAAATCTATGACACAACCTGAGATAACCAATTGTATCCAGCGCATGAACAATTTTCCTTAATCAAAATCAGTTTTGGATGATTCTTGCTGAATGTGGCAAAACGACCAAAAAGATCACAGCCTAGTTCGTATTCAAATTCTTCACTTGAATTTTCTCCGGATTTTTTTATATTTGTTGTTGTCATTGAAGCATGTCAGCGCTGTAAAAGTATTTTCGCACCTAGTAATTTTCGAAAAATTTGACTCCAGCCAAACCTCACCATTTTAAAATATGACACTTCAGCCGTAAAGCCTTCTGTAATGATTGGCAGCCCTACGCATTACAAGAATGTGAGTGAAAATTTATGGTTCCAACTTGAGTGGCGGGCAACGTTTTACCTTTAGCGTCTATCATTGATTACCACCTAGGGATCAAAAGTTTTTGTACAAATTTCACATACTTAAAATATAAAAATGAGTTCGGTTCCGACGCTACTCGTCTCCCACAACGTTATATCCGCAGGGTGTCCCCAACATGCCGAAACCCCTAAGGTAGAACGCTCATTAAAATGAAACTTTACATAAAGACAGGCAACTTCTATTCTTCACATCAACGATATTTCCAGACGCTCAATGCATTACTACCAGGCTTCTACTGTACTACGTCATTTCAATATTAAACAAGTAAAGGGATCTTTGCAGAAGCCTGCATGACTAAATAGGTGACCATTGGTACACATCGGGAGTCCGTAACTGTCCTCCACCAGCAAATTGTGTGGTCGTAGAATGCAAGGAAATGATAATAAAGGGAACATGAATATCAATATATTATCGAAATGAATAAATTTTACCATTTTACATGTTCTTTGTGATTAGTGCGTGTTTTTTCTAAGTGTAAGTGTGCTTGTGCGTTTGAAAACTTGGGTCAAATTATTGAGCAGCCGATCATTCATTTTATGCTAACAGTTGTGTATAATAGAACATGTCTTTCGACAAGTACGGTTATGATAATGCAATCCAAAATCACTTGCAGTATTATTGGGAAAAGCTTTGTCTTTTATGACGTTTTCTATCATTGCCTCAACTTCGTCTTTACGTGTGTGTTTAAAATATTTGAAATTAAGCTTGAAGAAAGGAGTCACATTTTTTCTTCGGTTTCAGTAGTTCACCCATTGAAATTGTTCGTAAACGAATATCACCCATCATTGTACATTACCTAACTGAGGATTTTCATATTAAAACTTTTCAAAACTTCTTATTTTCTAGTACATTTTAAATATATACTTTATGTCAAGTACGATCCTTTTAATTATTTTTATTGTCATGAGGTTATTATTATTTACTGATATTCCATGATAATCATTTTATTATCTTCTTTAATAATTCCCCTGTTATTCCATTATTTTTTCATTTCCTGTGTATTATTATGTTATGTCGACCATGATTTAATTATTATTAACAATATTCAATCCATTAATATTTTAAAATTTTTATGTTCCATTGTCATGTTGCAACCAGCACCAACAGGAAATGTGAGTGTGGGGTCCAATCATGTCCTCTCTTGCAGAGAAGCTAAGATCACATGGTCTAGTGGTGGCACATCAAGCAAGGAATATTTTAAAATTCTAAACTTTATTTTCGATTAGGTATTTAAAAGAAAAGAAAAATTTGAGAATGTTACTCATTTTCGCTGCCAAAACCCATCGGAGTCGCGTAAAAAGAACTGCACAATTTACAGCTCCGAATTGGATGAACATAATTTACGGCACCCTCATTAGCATACTGAAAGATCCTCGAGAACCTCTCCCGGTAAACTTTTTAGTGTTTCTAGTGTCGAGCATCTCATCTGGCAACCACAATCCCCAGACCTCAACATTTTTGAGCATTTATGGTCGGTTTTAGAGATTCAAGCAAGGAGTCGATTTCCGCCGCCATCGTACCTAAAAAGAACTGGAGGGTGTTTTAACTGAAGAATGACCTAAAATTCCATGGGAGCAATTCACAATTTGTATGATTCAATACCTCGGAAAATTGAGGCTGTAATTGCCTCATAAGGTGGACCGACACCATATTAGCACATTCACCGCGTTTCTACGATTGCTAACGGTCGATTTGGTTAGTTGTAATTAGCAGAATTGGGAAATCGACAATACTGCTCGAATACACTTTAATCCTTCCCAAGATATATGAAAAAACACGATAACATTTCCCCTCGTATGATAATAGTTATTCATTAACAAGGTTGCGAAACAGATGAAATGTTATTCATTTATATTAGAACTTGAATTAGAAATACACAAATTGGGATACGTTTGGCCCAATACTCATCGAACGTGTTAAAATATATTTTGTTGATTTTCCAAGGTGCTTCGATTATTTTCTCCAACCCCTGCATGTGTAGAGTTTTTTTTACTGAACTTACGGTGGAACTGGATAAATGTGATCAACTTTCTGGAAATATCCTCCTCGCATAAGTCTTAGTGAATGCATCATTCAAGCAAACCACTGACTGCCTAATATTAATATTTGAGTTATAGTGGTTTGTCCGCATCAGAATTTGTTTGGCAAATTAAGAGTTCACTTCTGAGTGACGACAAAAAAAAATAAAATATTGAATTCTGGATCAAGTAAGAACTCTAATGTCAATTCTAATATTTTATTTTCTACAGCACGTGCCTCCACAAAGGTGGTGCAAAGTTCAGTAAGATTTGATGAACCTGGCACCTAAGAATTCAAAATCTCAATGCCCTTCGTCATTTACGAAAATTGTTCAATCTTTTCCGTATAATTTCAGGGTGCATTCTGATATTTGGCCTGCTGTGAATATTTCAACTCAATTTCTTTTTCTTATGGCAAAGTTACTGTAGAAGAAATGTAAACGATATGATCGTTCATTTTCTGTGGAGAAATTCTTTGCCACGTTTGTGACAGAAAGTGTTCCGTGCGGTAAATTATCTGAGCGACATTTTTTTTCTTACGTGAGTGCGGTGTAATTTTAATTTTTAATTTATTTGAAGGTCTTTACGACGTCGTTAGCATAATATTTTTCTTCGGTAGCATTATTGTGACCATGGTAAATTTGGAGCACTTGCTCCACAGTAGGACACAATGCTTTTTGTCAGCTCATTTTCTCTTCACCTTATTATTATTTCTGTTCACGAATTGGCACTAATTTTGAAAGTTAAACATTAAATTTTAACGCCTACAATCGTTTCATATAGTTTGAGTAGCAGAATACAACGGTTGGAACCAGTTTTAATTGAATAGCAGCCTCAGTTTTACCGGTTCGTTTCCATACGCCCGACTGTCAGCGTGCATTCATGCGCTGTCACCTCACATCCACAATGCTGTCATCATACATTCGCTCGGCCGTCATCGAGGTTTCGACTTTTATTTCAATTTTTATTTTCTGTTCAAAATTGTAGCTCCTATTTGTCCTTCAAAGAGCAAAATGTATCGATGGTAAATTTTATTTTACGTTGAATAACTCTATCCGGCACTGAAAGGTAAACCTATTTAGAAACTCAAGCCGTGAAAAAAGTAGAAGACATTGTTTTCAGTGCACAAAATTTAATCTCATTGCAGCTGACGGAAGACCAAATGGAATCACTGGTGGCTCCCTTCGTAGGATATGTGTTAAGAAAAGACTCTTAAAGACAGGAACCTTTCCGAAAGCAGGACTTGTAAACGAAGGAAACTTGTAGAACAAAGATTTATGATAAATTTCACCGCCGGTATAGATAGTCAACATGCAACTACGATGCCCAATTATTTCCCCAAAACTAGGCGGAACAGACGAAGAAATGTGTGGGGTAATATACAGTAATTATTGTAAACATGGATGTAAAATCGAATAAAATTTTCGCTGTTGGAAGTGAACATTAGCGTATTTTATCAGGCTCATTATAATGTGCTGTGACATATGTTACGAAGGTGATGAATTGTGGCTGCGTGAGTAGATGTGTAAATGATCTGAAAATAGGTATGGTGACGTGTTACGAAGGACACTACAAATGTTAGTTGAGCGCGTACTGAAAAATCATCACGGAAGAAATTAAATTTAAATACTTCATGGAATCCGTAATAGTTTGACAAACGAATACAACTAGAATTAAAGAAGAATTTGGGCGAAACAAAGGGATTGAGTGAGGCACATATTTTAGCCTGTACTACGTGTGCGCGTAAAGCTCGGAGAGGTATAGGCAGGAAGGTTAAAGCAAACTTAACTCCGGGTGTAGACGGCAACAGAATTTATGAAGTTTGCTAAAGGTCCCAAAGGAATACACGTTGCTAAAAAACTGTCAGCTTAGGAGGATAGAATTGTGTAGATTGCAAACCAACACAAATAAACTTAATTGATTGTTTTGAGCCATATTAGCTTGCGAGGGCACAGAGAAACATTGAACGAGCATTGCGAGTAAACATTTTGACAGAAAACCGGTTGTATTGGTTATTACGCTGTAGGGAAAAAGAAGTATACCCATTAACGAAGAAGCCCCTGAGAGTGAGAGTCATTAAATCTGTCTTCAGTGATCAGATGTAGGCGACTGGCATGCTCAGTTAGATCGACACTCCATAGAAGTGATGGCGTTAAAAGTGAGACTATAAACTTGCGAGCGAGAAGACAAGCGTCTGCAATAAAATTGAACATCGGGAAGTTACCCAACGAATGGGGCTGAATCACTAGGAGTGGTAAAGCAATTTCGATTGGAAAGAATGGATGCGATTGATAATTAAATGGATCACACTATTACTGATCCATTTTCTCACAGCCTCAATTCGGTAACCGTGCGATCTAGAGATTCAGTAACGTTCCCTGGCCCACTAGATCGCCAGACTTATCCGTTTGTGATTTTTTCTTGTAGGGCTATTCCGACCAAGAACTGAAGATGAGTTAAAACAGAGAATTTAGTATGAAATTTACAGTATCCCAGCGGAGAGATTAGCAGCGGTCAATGAGGAATCTCAACAGTGGATTTCAAGAATACATTCGCACAGGAGAACGCCATCTAAGGTGTGTAATTTAAAAAAAAACAAATTTCACCACTGTTTTTTAAATAACATGCTTCACGGTTTCAATTACTATGATTGAAATATTTTTCTGCCATCACTTAGTTGTATTGGATTGTTAAAAAGTTCCCGTTTTTGTGTCACCCGTTAGAACATTGTACCTTGAAAACATTTCTAATAAATAATTTTGACTAACCTCTGCATTATGTGTGGCGAAGAGTCTAAATGATATTCTTTGTTTCAATTCCCGTGCAGTGAAAACTCTAAGCTACAAATAACGGCGCTGCTGGGCTTGCTTAATTCCATAGCCTCGAGTCGAAGTTCATAAAGTTGAGGAGGTTAAGTTATCGTTGAACAATTTCTATCACAATTATTTTGATGGCGCATACGAGTCACAACATATGCTTGAGCTGTTCGCCTAAAACATACTAAATTATTCAAGCTTCGTCAGCTGTAATTTAAAACTCGAAGTTCGACCAGTCAAAACTAGTGCATATTGTAGATCATTACTGATTCACTAACAATTTTATATTCAGGATCTGAACGTTTGTGAATCATATGTAATCATTTAACTTTTACTATTTACACTGACCTGTAACCTTATATAGTAACTTGCTTAGTAAATCATGAAAACAGCGAAATTCCTCATGAAATAGACTGTCAATCTTCTTCACACACGAAACATTTTCAGAATTAAAACAACAGCCGCATAGCTTGTGTGAAAAAAACAGCCTGAGGCTCCGAGTAAAAGCACAAAGAAAATAGCTTGGAAGGAAATGAATGCGGGGGAATATTTCATTGCCTCAAAAATAGCGACCGAGCTTCTCATCTGGTTAGAATAACGAGCTCTACTGCTCGAGTACAGTACAACAACGACCGAGGAATGATGACAAATGTCATGCCTTCGCGAGTAGTGAAAATGTCGTAGACTAACATTGGTTTTAAATTGACGACAGCATACCCATGGAAACATTGTGTATTTGTTGTAAGATTTTCTTAATTAACCTTGAGAAGAAATCTGAAGAACAGTCAATGATATTTTTCTGTAGAGCCTAGCATTAGAGTTGAAACGTTTGGCCTCGCATTTTGAAAACTTCTCGGTAAATGAAAACTTTTTGTCATGATCTGTGAATAACGATTTATGATCGTTATTCGGGGATGGATTTAATAAGTGGACTTTATGTGATGAATTAGTGTTGTACTGTAGACGACATGTATCCAGTTGGTATAAGTTGAGTTAAAACTCCATTTGTAACCGATTTGGAAAAATTGAATTTTGTCGATTAAATTATTTCGGTTTTCTCACGACCATTACCTGACACAATTTTCAATTTGTTGATCCATTCTCTTGATAAGCCCGCACACTTTGAAATAGGAAAATTCGAGGATTAGCACAAAAACGTTTGGAAAAACGCGCTTAGAGTGAAATAATACTGACCTAATAAAATATTAAAATATACTATTAAATTTTCGGTTCCTTAACCTTATACGCACATTCTCTTGACTGTAGACTAAACATATATGTAATT
This sequence comes from Platorchestia sp. MABIK, assembly GCA_014220935.1. Classification (NCBI taxonomy): domain Eukaryota; kingdom Metazoa; phylum Arthropoda; class Malacostraca; order Amphipoda; family Talitridae; genus Platorchestia; species Platorchestia sp. MABIK. Next base: position 40,236 of record JACJUY010005789.1, read on the forward strand.
CTTAAAAAATTTCTGACTGACTCGTCAATTTTACGGCAATTAAACCCTGGATAGAATTTTTTCCATATCATATCCCATGTAAGCAAAAAATTTCTTCCCGTGGGAAATATATTACTAGCCAGGCAAAGGATTACCAAAGTCTTCTAAGAAGTTTGCTAATTCGCAAATTCTGCGAGTGCGCTTATTTTAGTAGAAGAGGAAAAAAATTTACAAACCGAAGTTGTATGCACAAATATAGAATACCCTGTAAAGAACTGATGAAGAATTACGCAAAACTAGCTGGACTCCTGAAAGAATTTACGAATAATAATTCTACCTAAATTTCGCACCCCAACCTACCCTAAACTAACCCGACAATCAAACCAGCCCTATTCTAATTTCTGTTTGCCTGAAGACAGTTCACCAGATGGCTAGTTGAGAGTTAAGATTGCTCTAGCAGGCGATTTTTAGAACATTGAGGGAGCGACATTTGTTGCAAGGCATTATATCTAATTATCCCAGATATTACACAGATTCATTTGAAAAGGGAATAAAAATTTTCAGTTTTAGAAGTAAAGACAAGTGTGATTTTCATCTGTTCGACGCGAACAAGTCACTAATACTATAAGCTCAGATCAAGAGATTGACTTCTTTGAGTTGAGGTGGCCGAGTTAGTTCGCCAATATGAGTCGATTGCAAAAACTTAATTTGAAGTAGAATATTAAGTTTAGAGAAAGACAACTTGTATGCTTGGAAAATCCATAAAGTGTATGCTAATAAAAATGTGAGCCAATGTTAACAATCTGTTTGGGAAATTCGCAAACGAATAAAAAGATTTGAATTTCAACATTATCAGCTGTTTTTCGTTCGTGCAAACAGTGCTTTTAACTTCTTTAAAAATACAGTCTTTTTAAAACTGCTTGTTTTCCATTTGATATTTTTAGACACGTGTTCATGTACACTTTTTAATCTAGAAATTCCGGTGTTGAGAGATAAAAAGTCTTATTACACCACCAATTCTTCGACCACAAAATAAAATATAAATAATTGGCGGCAAATTAATAACTATTGAACGCCTGATTGCAAGTGATCGTACACCAGGCGGCGCTCATTTATATTTCAAATGTCTTTAACGAGCTGCTTCGTGTGAAGTTGTGAGCAGTGACCAATTACTTCTTTGAAGTAAGGACAAATTATTGAACACCGAATTAATACCATAGTAATGCATGCAAACAATGCCTCTAATGCTTGCTCCGAACTGTAACAGATTCTAATTCAAGGTATGCATTACATTTCATCTATCTACTTTTATTCAAGTATAAAATATTCGAACAATCACTCACTGAAAATTCGAAATGAATGCGTTTCTACGCGTTATCGTATACATATAAAGATTGTGTGTGTTATATTCAGTTATAAGATGCTAAGCCAAAAATTTCACCTCGAAAACGAATTGATTTACAAAAAGAGTGAAAACTCTCCGGAGAATTCTCTAACATCGCATCATTAATGATTTGAGCAGTCACGTCTGGTCAAACGTCAATAACGGTAACTCCTTCAAACCGGCAGAAGAGATCAAATTTGGCCTTCTTGGCCAGCTTAGAAAATTCTAAATATGAATTTCTGAATGCTCATGAACACATGAATTTTCAACTAATGAGCAAGAATATATTCGAAATTACACACGAAAGTGTGTCGGTCAGTGTGTCATGGCTGGAGAGTGTGGCCCTTCACGTAGATACTCCATAAAAAGTCACGCCGTTTCGGGGCTGACGGTCCGATGTTAATCGGCGTCGAATGCAAGCTGCCGGAAATGTTACCGATGCGCAGCGGCTGAGCAATAATGTCAACTAGACTGCAGTGCATGTTTTTAATTAGATCGAGCATGCTGCGTAAAATGGCGCAGTTTCTTTCAGCCAAGTTGGCTGCCACCCAAAATGATGCGGCGGCTTGTCCTGAACTGCGCTGTGTGGGTTTTTCTGCTCTGATCAGAACAAAAACTGGAAATTAACTGGTTATCTATCTTTTTTTTAATAAATCGTTCATCGCAAAGCTAATTTTGAATGTAGAGGTTTCTTTCAATGTGTTTTTTTTCTGAAAATTAGTCACTGAAGGCATCTACCGACATACCTATAAACTTATTTAATGATCAAATTTGGGCAACATGTAGGGCACGCCACAATTAAGAAAACAAAACGTTTTACCAAGCTTCTCTATGAGAAACAGTAAAATTTAAAGTATTCCAAATAGACATTAAGCTCGAGGACTCTTTGGCCATAATACCAGAAGAATTATTTATTAAGGCCTCTTGTATTTTTAATGGTAAACCTATCTACTTTGGAAAGCTTTGGAGGCACGCAGTCGGAAACGCAAATCCCATTCTCGACACAGATTAGACATCAATATACCAAGCAAATCATAAGGAATTCTGCAGACCTTATCCTCCAAGATGGACCTCACAAGAAAGTCAAGCAGGCTAAATTCAGACTCCTCGAGGATCATTCTTCTTTGCTGGTAAACGCTGGAATGTGCTTCTGAATCCAACATCGAGTCTTTTTTGAGCCATGGGGTGGAGCAGAGTCTTGGTGAAGGATCTAAGGTGTACTACCTTAATGTTCACGTGACCAAGGAATCAATTCTTCCTCCAATATGTCTGAAATGTAAGTTTGATTCCTGAAGGAACAAAACGAGAGGAGGCCTTCCAGTGACTGGAAAATGCAGCTCAGACCGTCACAGACAGTGCATTCTAGCGTCATTTCTGTTTCCTGCCTTTCAGTGACTCATCTTTGCCAAAAACTCATTCAATGTGGAGGTTAAGACACTGATGAACGTCGATTTTGTTTTCGTCCGCAAAAACCATTACGGGCAGCATGTCATTTTCATAGAAATTGAGAATGTGTCGACACCTGTCGAACTTCGTATGTTCATGAGTGGTCAAAAGGGATATACTTTGAGATCTTCTTTTAGATCCAGACAAATTGAAATCTGACTAACTCCTGCTGCTGTGGCCAGTTATGTACTAAAGCTGGTCTGTTTTTGCTCAATTCTTCTCACGTGTTTTTGGTAAGACGTTTTGTTCAGACGGATAGTTTTCTTCCTAGGCCTGGTCGCTTAAATGTTTTACCAAGTTCTTCAGCCTTGTCACGACTTTCCAAGCTGTACTGAGACGAATAGCCAGCTTTTTAACAATGTAAAAATTTCTCACACTATTTTGATCCATGGATAAGATTGTGCTTCTACCAATAACTTTGTGCTTCTACCAATAACCATTGATAAATTTGTGGTTGTCATACATTTTTCTTCAGTAATGTAAAATAGACACAATTAGATACAAAATGAAGTAAAAACTAATGACATGACTAGGAAGTCAACCTGTTTGACATTATTTCAAATTCGCATCTCCATAATAATGACAGACCCTGTAGTTAAAAGGCTCGCTATAGCTTCGTTGCATGTGTGCTTGAATGCTTGCTAACTTACTTGGTTGCTTGCTTAAGTCTCTGTGCATATTATGCCATCAACTCTTAACAAACACATAGTACACAATGCAACAATTTGCTTCTAGAAATAACACTGAGTAAATTTGAACTTCCTATTCACATTGAAGATTATTCATGTTATCCACTAATATATACGAGGGAAAGTTTAGGTTCTTCTTAGTCAAACTTATTTTATTCCCACACGTTCTATTTTAGATATGATCTGTTAAAATTAGCTCATTTACGGAGGGTAGTTTCTATTATCTTTCCAACAAGTCATTTCTGGGAAAAAATTTAATTGAGTCTCAATCAAGTCTTCTTCTCACATAACATGAGTGTAAACAACACTTTCGAGTTAAAACTCGTCATACAACCAACCTGACCGAATGGGTTACAAGAAGTCTAGTATATGTACATTTGCATTTCAATCACATCTGTTGAGTTTGGATGAAGATATCTGATTTTTTCATCTGGATAAAATTATTCATCAAATCATTTTACTTCTATACGTTCGAGTAACGAAATGTGAAAATCTATAATGTGGCACATAGCGATAAGCAGTGAAGCTAACGTGGAAAACTAACGAGAGCCAGTAAAAATAAGCACGAATTTAAGCTGCTAATAAGCAACTGGAAGAAATGATCCAGCCATGAATAACCACGGGCGATAAAAAGTCGATTGTCGAGTTCACGCTTCACCGTCACGCATTTTTTTACATTGTAAATCAACCAAAGGCATTAATAGCTAACCATATTTAGAGCTCTACTTCGATAATTCCGATTATTTCTGAGCCTTCGCTGGTACGTGAAATCGTCATTGACTGATGGATTTATAATTACTTATTTGCATGTTCCTGACGCTGTGGTTCTTGAAAATGACTGCAGTGTAGTTGTATTCTCACGTCTGAAATCAAATTACTCTTCACCTTCACTATCCCATTATACAAATGAAAATTGTGTGCTCCAATATTTTGTGAACAATACAAACTGTAAAAAATATCAGAAAATATGGAGAGAAACTAAATGATTCGAAAAGGTATGATGGACCGTCATTTTGGTTGTCCAATTCACTATTTCCTTCCCAACAGTTCGCACAACACCTATCGATGCCAATACACTCGTTTCGTGTTGTGTACAGTTATATAAAGAGCAACAAATCCAGACACGGCATGTCTCTGTTCCCCTGAGAATAATTAAGGAGTGGTAACTGGTATGAATGGACACCGTCTAAAAGTAACGTGAATGTTTTACACCGTCGTGAGGACTACATGAGCAATAATGTTGAATTGCGTACGTTCTTAAATTTATTTTTTCACGTTCGATGACACCCAAGCACTGTAGTGTGGCAGCTGTAATGATTTATGAGCTTGAACCGCGCATTTTGCGAATCATCAAGGTGAATACAATTAATGACGCTACTGGTAGTCACGCTAACAATGAAATGAAATACCGGAATCTATCACAACAGACATTCACTCGAAAAGGCGAGTACCAAAAATTAGCGTTCACTTCTCAGCTAAAAGTTATGGAGCACCGATATTCCAAGATTAACCATCGCTCGCTGAAATTCACTCAGCTTGACTTCCTTACAATGTAGGACCGGCGATGAGTTTAAAAATATTGCAATTATGCTTCTATTTCTGCATGTTCAATTAATTGATGAGGCAAAAAAAATCGGTATTGGTTGTTGAATTCTTACTGGTTGAATGAGGTTGGTTATCTTAAATGAGTTTCATCATACGAACGAAAACCAGCTGTGGGGCTGCAACCGTCGAAGGAAGGCTCATGACTCCTCTCTTGAACAGAAGACTGTGCAACACTGTACTTCTCATGCGCAAGAGCCCCCTTTAACTACTGGATCATTGATCGGTTGAGAAGGCCGTGAGGGTCAAGTGTCAGGGAAGTCCGCGCAGGTATTATTATGCTGCGGTTACTAATATGGTCGTGTTTGTGTTGTCACTCCATCCAATTTCCATAGACTCGCTCAGTCAGTGGCATTCTGAATGGGATGATAGCAATGACGGATTTCTGTGGTGACCTCGTATTAATCATTTTCCGAATTATCAGTTACACTAGAGGCATAATTATCACATTGCACATAAAAGGTAAAAGACGCTTATAGATAATATTTCAAAGTCCTCATGTAGTTTTGCGACAAAAATACATGTGTAAAACCAGTGAAGGACCAATCCGAGCAGTTTCAAGTACATTTGTACACACAATAAAGTAAGAATTTCTGATCACCAAAGTATGAATCATAATAGAACTCTGTCCAAAACTCTTGATTGTCAATGAATAGAAAGTTAAAACAAAGAAAATGAAATTAAAAAGAACTAAAGAGAATTGAAGAAACGCGAGAAAAGATGTGAAATGCTCCGAATTCACTATCTCGGTAGTCATCGCTAACGTACGAGTTTTAAGTTGCAAATTAACTTTTATGTTTTTCCATCAAGCAGTTGGCTTCAGTACCACCAGTTAGAAAACTCTCTGCGATTACGTGATGCAAGCTTTTCTAAGTGCCAGTGCATGAGATGAAATTGTGCATGAATTATATGGTCATTACCTGCGAACACTATCGCATATCAGTGCCCAGTGTACGTCTCGATGTGTTGGAAATGTTTCTGAGCTTTGGCAGGTGACATTGTCGCTCGTTCATAGAATCGAGCCAAATTTTCTGCATCAAAGAAAACTAAACTTTCTGCTGCTGTATTCGAACCTTATCAAATTATGTGCACCACGTTGATTGTTTTATATATCAGCGGTCACTGATGATACGATTCGAGACTTTTGTTTCATCTCTAACTTTGACTTCTACGTTGAACAGTTGCAGCAAGAATCCGTTTTTCAATGAAATTACAATTTTTAGATAAAATGTTATAATACGACACTTATATTCTTTTCAATAAAGTTAAAGGAGCTTCACTTTTTTCATATCTCGCATCAAGCTGTTTTCAATAAAGTTAAAGGAGCTTCACTTTTTTCATATCTCGCATCAAGCTGTTATGTTCATGTTAAATTCAAGTGAAATTTTTAACATGATTCCAGGTTAAAACATACCTATATATGAGTTATTTCGTTTGAAACATTTAATGTAATGAAGACAAGTATAAATTGCAATGTAAACAATGAAATTTTCATCATGAATTTGAAATGAGTAATTGTTCACCAAATGAAACTTTATGGAAGAATAGTGTGGAAATTAAATTTAACTAAATTTCAGAAGTGAACTATTTGTAATATTAAAATTAATTTCCGTTCTAACAAAAATTATCGTAAAATTATTTTCATAGGACGAGTGGCTATTTACTTTTTTAGGATAAACGCACATTCGCGAAAAAATAGATTGATAAAAAGGAGAGGTAGAGGACGAGGAGTGAAACTGATGAATTTTCAACTCGAGTATGAAGATTTAAGTACGGCGCCATGATTCTCTGAAACGAACATTTCCAAGCACTTTATATTTCTGTTTTAAGCTATGGCCATGCACAAAAGGCGGGGAATTTACTCACTCAATAATATCAATGGACGTTGTGCAAAATGCTTAAGCAGGGGAGAATTATTGTGATTTTTCAAAAATTGTTTGTGAGGACAAATTCAAGACTGCTGACTTAATTGAAATTCGAGAGCAAAACGACGAGAAAATCTATATCGTTCGCATGAAGAAGAATTTAGAGACAGCTTCGAGTGCCTGCCTGGTTCCATTCTGAAATTCACACCTTTCTGAAGAGACATTTTTCACTTTGAAGGTTAAAAAATTCTTGTGCCTCAAGCCTCACTGCACCTCACTCTGGGCGAGATGGCTCACTACAAGCGCCAAATCAAATTACTTTAATGCTTTTCTACGAACTTTTTTTCTACGCCAAGGTTATCAAACATTCTTTTCATGTAGGCTTCCTACCAAACTGCAACTACACCAATATGACATTAAAATTAGTTTAAGTCCTATTGTGAACCTAATCAGCTTTTCAGTTTAAAAGAGGGGCCATTGTTTTTCACCAGGGTCCGAGAAAGAAAAAATAATTGAGGTGCCAGTTTGCGTTTCTGAGGCGGGCTGGTGCCGTGCATGATTGAATAGCTAGCGATCTCATTGAGCAATTTACTGTGTTTCCATGACCAGACATTTGGGGGGTTAGCCTTTGAATATGGCTCACATTCCTGCTCAATAGCGTTGTGTTCATTATTAGGCTCTCTTTTACGAGGGCTCACTAAGGCTCATTCCCTAAGATTCACCAAGGCTCACGTTGAATTCCAATTAAATTTTCCAACCACATTTTTAACCGTAGCAGCACTCTACACTACGACGAGTAGATTTGAGAGTGAGAATTAGCGGCATTG